>WYDK02000027.1:2256471-2293056 GCA_009867345.2 Toxicodendron radicans | reverse complement strand
ATATATATATATATATATATATTTCATTTTAGGCTATATATTCAGTTTCGTCACATATTTTGTAACATTAGGGTGTGCTTCAGGATATACACTCTATGTGACATTTGATAAAGAATGGATTGTCGGTGACGTGTGGCACTGAGTGGTAAATTAGAATTAACAAAAAAAAACTTTAAATTGGGTAAAGTAGTAATATGTTAGCAGATGAAGTAGCATATTAGGTACGGTATTATGACTTGTAACTAGAGAAGGTGAAACTGAAATTACTGCATAAAACTCAATATAATGTGGCATTAAGTTAAATGAAATATTGATGGTCATATTATAGAATGAGTCGAAAAGAGATGATTCAGGAGTAGGATTGAGAGGAAAAAGCTAGTAGACACTTTCCTTGTTAATCTTTTGCTCTAATGCCTGTTAAGTCCTGTTTTGTTATAGCACTCAATTTGTTAGTGACTGAATTTGTTTATGTTTACTATTCTTTGTATGTCTCTTAATATAGCCATGGGATAATGTGAAATTGATTAATATCCGTCTGTCAATATTAATAGGTCTATTAATATAGCTCCTCTGTACATGTTATAGTATGAAAATGATTTGTATCTGTCTGTCAATAATAGCAAATGTTCTCTTTAACCTTTTCTTATTGATCAATGTGTGCCTGTAATATGATCTAGGAAATAGTTGCAATTAATTAACTTAGCCATCTGATGCTACTTTTTTTTTCCCTGGTATGAAGGGATTTTAAGCTATTTTTGCTCTAGTGCTTCTTCATCTCTTATCATTTTTTAAAAAGTAAATAAATTACTTTCATTCTGTGCAAATTGAATGCTGGACTTCAGCCCTTGCTCCTTGTTCTTCTTCTTAGCATTTCCTGAAAAGTAAATAAATGACTGTTATTCTGCTTAAATTGAACACAGGACATCAGCACTTGATCCTTGTAAATTCATCATGGATTGTTCAACAGAAATGAAGCAAGATTATAGAAACTTTTATGCAAGTCATCGATATTAAGCCTCACACACCATATCTGGTTTACGTTTTAGATGCCTCTAATTTGGAACTTCTATTGATTATCAATTGTCTTGAATGGATTTAAAAATATGAATCAAGAGATAATTATAAGGTCACAAGAAGATAATTTGTTTACATGTTTCACATCTCTCAGTTATGCGCAGTTGCGATGTTGTTGCCTTGTTTACTCTCTCTCTCTCTCTCTCTCTCTCTCTCTTTTTTTGATTTCTGGGAATTTTTTATTTTTTATTTTATTTCAGCTTCAAGATACTGAGACAACTTCTGGAGAGTCAGAGGTTAAATTTCAAGTTTCAAGAGATACCTTAGGTGCTATGTTGAGATCAATGGCTTACATCCGTGAGCAGCTTTCTAATGCTGTAAGCATTCTCTTTACTCTTTTTATCACTATTTATGGTGCATGACTCACAAATATTTTTCTGTACTAAAATTGTTATATACTGTCATCTTTCTTCTAGTATTTTTTCTTTTGTAAATTTTTGACAATACACTGAAAGGTTACTTTTTTCACATGATCTTGTCATCAGATCTGGTCTATAAAAATGAAAATGAAACTTACGTGTTTGCTGATAGGGTTGAGACACTTCTTATGTTGCTCAAGTTCAAACTTAATATCAAAGTAAATTTCCATGCAGCTAAAACATTTCTGGTACCTTTATGGTGTTCATGGCTTTGCTTGTAAGTTTAATTTTTTCAAAGCAACTTCTTGATCTTAGAAATAATATTGCTCTTTCAGGGAAAAGATAATGGTTTTGATTTACATTTATTGTAACTAGCTGTTTGTAGAGATGTAAACACAGAGCTCAATATAGAAAACAATTTAGTTGTTTCATAGGAGGGTTTTCCCTGGAGAATTGATTATGCCTCAGTAATTTTGATATGTTGAGATATAAAAGATGCCTATTTCTTTGCTGGAGTATATCCAGCTGGTGAACCTTTGATTGTCCTCTTTTGCAGTCTGAACACAACTTTCTGAAAGCTTAAAAGGATACTTCTTGTGCACAGATTTGATTGGCATGCCATATTTTGCTGGTAATTGTGTTGAAAACATAATCACTATGTATGGGTTGAATGGTATTACGCTCGATTTCTAACCACTTGTGGTTAGAGGATCTAATGCTTTTGGAGCCACCTATCTTAGATATTATATTCTACTGATTTTTTTACCACTAAAGGCTGTAGGGTTTGATTGAGTACCCAATTTCGAATCCAGGGCATACACAAGTGAGGTCAATGGATTTTTAGATGATAAAAGAGAGGGAGAAAACAAAGATTGTGTCAAAAACATGTATCAGTTCCCAATTTCCTGAAGATTTTACTAAGAGAGTTTCTGAGTGAACTAGGTTATGGCATTCCTTCTTGAGATTCTATCTGTTTTGGTAAAAGAGATTTGAGAGAGATTGGATAGGAAGATGCTTTGCCAGAACAAACAAGATACAGGTTGATTAGGGGAAATTAGCAAAGGTTAGACTAAATTGGAATGGGAAGCCTTTTAACCCATAACTTCTTTAAATCAACCTACTGTACATAGATCCCTCCTTCCCCGTGTATTTCAATATCATCCGCTAGATATTGCAGTATACTCTTTTTAGGTGTGTATTATTTCTGAATGTAGTTTAGAACTTGTAAATTGACAATAACGACATCAATTTGGAATTTCCTATTGAACAAAGCACCAGTCATCGATGTTTTTTCTTATAGTAGTACTGCTAACCCTTGATGATTCATTGTGCTTTGTGAAAAGAGAAGAGCCATAAATTGGCAAACTCATACGTGATTCTCTAAAATGGCTCTCTTCTAGTGTAATCATTTAAAATAGCTCTCTTCTAGTATAATCATAAGAAGAACCGTGTAGCATATTTCTACTTGATGTAGCCTGGTTGAGTACTGACCTTTCTGAGTGCAGTTGCTATTTTTATGTCTACTTTGGAATTATCATGAATGTTGCACTGTTTAAGTTACTGTTTGTGTTCAAATACATCATATATATTTTTAGTAACTTAGTTTCAGAGGTCTTTTGTTGTATAGTATAATGGAACTGTTTTCCGCTTGAATCACAATTAGATTTTAAGGTATTCTCTGATCACTGGAAAATCATGTTTTGGCAGGCTGAACCCCATTCAGACCCTCCGCAAAAAAAGCAGCGAAAGTAAACTCATATTAGTTTGTTTGTAATTCAGGTGTGTTCACTTAACTTGTTTCTGTGGATTGAAAAGCTTGTTCACCAAAGTTTTGGTGACCAGTCTCAATTAGCTGGAATCCTTTGTCTAGCTCTGGTATTAATTAGCCTTGTTTTTTTGTTTTTTTAAATATATATATATATTCATTTTTCTTTCAAATCTTTGCCTCATCTTTGTGTAAGTTTGTTGTGTACCATATTTGTACATGTATTATATCCAAATTGAGAAATTCAAGGCGTCAAAGAGTGTTATTTGACGTTTTAATCTGGCCCTCTGTTGACACTGTTTAGTTCATATCGTTTCTCGCTGCTTGTTAATAGGGATTGATCAAATATTCAATTTATTCTTATTGTTGTGAAAAGGGTGAAATGAGAAACAGATGTTGTAACTGTTGGGATGTTATCTGTTTGTGGGTATTTCTTCTGCTGCTTTTGAGCATGCCAGACCACTCTTTGAAGACACCGGTAGTTTTGATCTGGGAATTACACAGTGGCAGTATTCGAAGACACAGGTAGTATTGATATGGGAATTATAGGGTGCGATTGGTGCAACGCACTGGAATGTACTAACTTTTTCGTGATTTGGATGGAATTAGGTTGGATTAAATTTAATTTTGTCAATATTTGGTGCAACAATGTTTTAAATATATGATGAATCATTTAAACCAATATTTTAGTATGTTAAAGGCTAGGTTATTGACGGTTGTACATGGGAAACGACCAGGAAATATTGGCCGAATTTTTTCAATGGATCCACCCAACGATGGTATGGGGAGGCTGTCAATGACGGTGTTACGTCAAAAAAGATTGGGAAATATTGGCCGAATTTTTCTGGTCAAACGACATTGCCAAGGGGCTCCTAATCACCAACACTGCAGCGCCGAGAATACCGTCAACACGTTGGCCACTTCTAAAAATTTTTAATGATTATTAAAATTATTATTTTTAATTAAACTGGTGCAGTCATTAGTTCATTCTCATGTATACAAAATTCTTCCTTTTAATACACCACCCCAACTGCCCAACCTAGGTGTGGCAAAACCGTATTGACATGCCAACTAGGCATGAAAACGACACGGTTTAAATGGGTTGGGTTTGATATGCATAATATTTGGATTGGGTTCGGATTTGAAAACGCAACACGTTTATTAAATGGGTGAGGTTAGTGTTAAAGATTTTTAACCTGCGAACCCGTTTATAACATGCTAATACGTTTATAATACGCGACATGTTTATGACATGGTTAACCTTTTATGACATGATTAATCCGTTTATTATAACATGGTTAATTTATTTATAATATGATTAATTAAATATAATTTTAATAATAAAAACAAATAACAAAAATTGAGAACTGAAATTTATACAAAAACAAATAAAAATATTAGTTAAAAATTTAAAACCAAACACATTACGATAAATTGGAATTGAGAATGTAATTAAAATGTTATGATAATATTACTAATTTAAAAATTTACTAATTAAAATGCCACTTACATGTTAAAGGCACCCATATCCTCATTTGTTCTAATTCTTCATTTGAAAGTTTTTGACTCGTAACCTTTACTAAGTTTACAACCTGATCTCTATTTGATGTGGTGAGATGATCTATTTGCTCAGATTCAGAAGGGTAACTTAAAAAAGCAAAATATAGAACCTCTCTTGACCAATAGTGTCCCAGATTTGTGCTAAAGTCAATGAATTTTTTGTGATTTAATGTCGAACAATTAATACCCATTATAAATAATTTGACTTTTCAATTTATGAATGTTTAGGTTTTGAATATAGTCATACCATCAACAGTGAGGCCAAATTAATTGACACTGAAGGCAATACAAGCATTGCAAATCAATCTGGAATGGTGGATGTCAATACTGGAGGTTTTATTTATTTTTTTATGATGAAGAAAATGTGTATTGGGTGATATGCTTGATTCCTTTATATATGTCGAAGTTTGTAAAGTGCTTGTTAGTGTGGATATTGTAAGTTCTAATTGTTTATGAACTTTCCAGAGTGAGCGCATCAGCGTTGAAAGTGATCACAATCATAACACTATTCTTATTCCCTTTTTAACGCTTATTCACTTGCCTTTTGCGTGAGAGATTTCATCTCACTTTTGGGGTACTTTCCTTTTTGCGTTAAATACTAATGTGCTTTATATGTTTTTACCTTTTAGGATTTGGAGAATCCATTTGGTTTAGGAAGTTGAGATTTCAAGAATCATTTCTTTTTAAGGAGATTTTAATTCTTTCCTTTTTATCTCAACTCTTGTCACATGTATATATAAATGTCTTTCATTTGTGTGACTTTTTAAGGAAGCTAGTATCATTCTCACATTCTCTCTCTGAACATTTTAGAGAACTTTTTTATTCTTTCCATAGAGGTTTCCCATATGCTTTGGTAGGCTTAGAATTACCATTTTCATCTCTTGTTCTTGTTCATTGGTGTGGTCTGGACGTGACCAAGTTGCTGTGCTGAATTGAACGTCTGTCGTTGATCTTGAGAGGAGCTCAAGAGTGGCTAGGTGGTCGTGTAAGAGAAGAAGCATTCTATGGTGATTTGAGGTTCAACCGAAAAGCGAAGATTGAAGTGTTGTCTAAACAGATAATTTAGCAACTGATGCTTATTCTTGTCTTTGTAATTGAACACACAATTATTGCATAGTGAATTGCTTCATCTGGACGTGGTCCCATGGATGTAGGCATGTTGCTGAACCATGTAAAAATTGGTTGTCCCCTTCACTTACTGTTTTGCATGGTTTAATTGTGTTGTTTATCTTGTTTAACAACTTGTTCATAATCAAACAGACAAGCAGCCTCTTCCGCATAACTTTTAATAACTTGGTAATGGGTTTTAAAACTTTCAATTGGTATCAGAGCATGTTTCGAAAAATTAATTCAGTTGATCCTTGCTTGTTTGATTGATTGCATCTTGTTAAGTTTTTTGATTTTTTTTTTAAAATTTTTTTGCTATAGATCGTGTGACCACCTTTTTGTTCTGTGTGACCACATTTATCGCTTTTGTTCACCATGAGTTTTTTTAGTGAAAGAGGATCTACAAATAGACCACCTTTTATTGGAGGGAAGTAATTATGCCTTCTGGAGACCTAGGATGCTTGCCTTTTTGAAATCCATAGATGAGAGAGCTTGGATGGCATGTGTTATTGAGTGGAAAGAACCTAAGGTAGAAGAGGCTAGTGGAAGTAAAAGAAAAGCCATTGATCAATGGACTAAAATTGAATTAGAAGAGTCAAATTTTAACTCTAAAGTCCTTCATGCCATTTTCAATGCTCTTAGTATGAGTCAAATGAAAAATATTGCAAACTATGAGTCGGCTAAGGATGCATGGGATAGATTGCAGATTAAGAATGAAGGAACTGACATGGTGAAGAAATCTAGGCTTGAAAGATTAATAACTGATTATGAAAATCTTGTGATGTCTGAGGATGAGAATATTTCTGATTTTCATGGCCGGTTATGTGATAATGAATGTTTTGCTTTAGGTAAAATTTTCACTGATGCTGAACTTGTGAAGAAGGTGTTGTGCTCTTTACCCAAGAGATTTATGTCCAAGGTCACCTCAGTTGAAGAATGTCGTGACCTCGATAAGATGCAATTGGATGAACTAATCGGATCCTTGCAACCTTTTGAGTTAAATTTGAAATAGTGGGATAAGAAACCAGGTAAAGGTCTTGTATTGAGACCTGAGGTAATCTCTGAAATCTCCTCTCATTATTCGAGTGATATTGATGATGATGAGTGTGCTTTACTTACAAGAAATTTTGCAAAATTCTTGAAAACGAACATGAGAAAACCGATTGCTGATAAGAAAGGAAAACAAACTTTTGTGAAAAATTTCTGATTAAACTGGTCAAGGTGGTTTTTCTAAAAGATTTCCAAGAGAGAATGAAAGAAAAAACAAAGGAATAAAATGTTTTGAATGTGAAGGATATTGTCACATTCAATCTGAGTGTGCTAACATTCTAAAGAAAAAAGGAAAAACTATGGCTGACACATTGACTGAGGGCGATGATAGTGAGAGTGAAAGTGAAGACTCTAATGAAGATGGAAATTTTTTAGGGCTAGTTTGTTTAAATATTTATTAGTATTTTGAATAGCATTTTGAATAATATTTGATAAATAGTGGGTGAGTAGTATTTGAATAGTATTTAGATAATATTTGTGGAAAAATGTGTATTGATATTTGTTTAAATATGATTGGATTTGGATAGTATTTAAATAATATTTTTAGAAAAAACGTGTATTGATATGATAGAATTTGGATAGTAATATTTGTGGAAAAGTGTGTATTGATATTTGTTGAAATATGATAGTGAATAGAATAGTGGGGGAATATTATACCAAAGGCAGCCTTAACTTTTACAGTTAACCAAAAGGATAGTGCTAGTGTATCTTCGGATGATTCATGTGATGTTTATAAAGAACAACAGGAGACTTATGATAAGATGTACGAGTCATGGTTAAAAGCTATTAAAAAGATTAAATCTCTTGAAACTGAAAAAATCAATTTGTTAGAAAATAAGAAAATTTTGAATGATAAGCTGAAATCCTTATTTTCTGATTTATCTAACAAAGAGATTTTGTTGAATCAAGCTTTAAATGAACTAACCGAGGCTAAGGTTATTGTTGAGAGGATGAATGCAGATTCATACAAGCTTGATGAAGTCCTTGCTCAAGGGAAAACGTTCGGTGACAAAACAGGATTAGGTTACTCTTCTAGTGCGAGCACCTCCAAACCCAGTATGACCACCTTGAGATTCTCTTCTAGGGTGAGCACTTCCAAACCCAGTGTGACGACCTTTGTAAAAGCTTCTGAATCAAATCCAGAAGACGTTTCTGAACAAGTTTGTCAGGTTTTAAAGGTAAAAACTTCACTTATATTTGTCATTTTTGACACAAAAAGGGTCATATTAGACCAAATTGCTTTAAACTCATTGCTTACTTGAAAATGTGCATTGGAAATCATGATTCTTCTTCCTTGAGGTTACCATTTAGGACTCCCAGGTCACCATGCCAAATTAACTCTTTCAAAAACAGAAAATTGTAGAAACCTAAGTTAAGTTCAAATTGTTTTATTGCACATACATCATTGATAGATTTTCAAGAAAATCAATGGTATTTTGACAGTGGCTGTTTGAGACACATGACAGGTAATAAGTCTTTATTGACTAATCTTAAATTTGAAGAAGTCGGCCATGTGACCTTTGGTGATGGTAAAAGAGGTAAAATTCTAGGAATAGGTTCAATTGTCATTCCTGGTTTTCCAATGTTAAATGACGCGTTTTATGTGGAAGGTCTTAAAGCAAATCTCATTAGCATCAGTCAAATCTGTGATAAAGGTTGCATGGTAAAATTTTCAAAAGATTTTTGTCAAGTCTTGAATGGTGATGGTATTTCTGTTCTTGAGGGAAAAAGATGTAATGATAAATGTTATTTATTGTCTAATAAAGTTTCTTGTTTGAGTTCCAAAATAGATTGTGTAGATCTTTGGCATAAGAAACTTGGACATATAAATTTCAAAGATCTTGTGAAACTTTCCAAGAAGGATATGGTTAAAGGTCTACCTAGATTTGAGTTTCCCAAAGGTAAAGTATGTGGTCCATGCCAACAAGGTAAGTAGACTAAGAGTGCTCACAAACATTTATCTCGATTGACTACCTCTTGTGTCTTAGAACTCCTCCATATGGATCTAATGGGTCCTATGCAAACGGAAAGTGTGGCAGGTAAGAAGTATATCTTTGTTTGTGTAAATGACTATTCTAGGTTCACTTGGGTCGATTTTTTACGAGAGAAGTCTGATGCATTTGAAGCTTTTAAGTGTCTTGTTAAGAGATTGCAGGTTGAAAAACGTAGCCATGTGAAGAATGTGATGAGAATACGAAGTGATCATGGGAGAGAGTTTGAAACTTCTGATTTTTCCAATTTTTGTGAAATGTAGGCTATTTGGCATGAGTTTTCTGCCCCAAAGACACCTCAACAAAATGAGGCTGTGGAGAGAAAGAACAGAGTTCTTCAAGAGATGGCAAGAGTAATGCTGAATGATAAGAAGTTGCCAACAAGACTTTGGGCCGAGACAATCAACACTGCATGTCACATTTCAAACCGGGTGTTTTTAAGAAAAGGTACATCACAAACTCCATATGAGTATGGAAAGGTAAGAAACTAGATCTATCATATTTTCATGTCTTTGGATGCAAATGCTATATTTTAAATGATAGAGCACAATTAGGAAAGTTTGATGCAAAAAGTGATGAAGATGTGTTTCTCGGATATTCTTCGAATGGTAAAGCTTATAGAATTTTTAATATGAGAACTGAACATATTATTGAGTCTTTTAACGTGGTTTTCTCTGATTCAGAAGATTACTCACAGTTCTCACAGGAAGATGAAATTGAAGATATAACAACTCCTGCCGAAGTGACCACCAATGGTGATAATGTGCCCACTTTGAATTCTACTAGAACACGAGTGACAACAGATCGTGATAGAGTGCCCACTCTGAATACTGTTAGAGCACATGATCAAGCTGAGGTGATCACTCCAGAACTCGATGTGGCTACCTCAGCTGCTCAACATTGATCAACTTCCAAAAGACAAAGATCTGACTCAATAGTTGATTTGGCACATGAAATTGGTTAGAGAAAGACACCTAAAGCTAAAGAACCACCTTTTTGGGTTAAAAAAATTCATCTTCCATTAATTGTGATAGGAAATCCTGATGAGGTAATGGTGACTAGAAGGAAAAGGCTAAATGAAATTAATAACTTGAGTTATGTTTCTCTTAGAGAACCAAATAATGCGAAACAAGCTCTGGAGGATGATTGTTGGATCGCTGCCATGCATGAGAAGCTTGAACAGTTCGAGAGAAATGATGTTTGGAGTTTGGTTCCACGACCTGAAGGTATAAATGTTATAGGAATCATGTGGGTGTTAAAAAACAAGTTTGATAAGTCCAGGAATGTTGTTAGAAACAAGGTCAGACTTGTCGCACAAGGGTACACCCAAGTTGAAGGAATAAATTTTGATGAGACCTTTGCTCCAGTGGCCAGATTGGAGTCCATTAGACTATTGATTGTTGTTGCTTGCTGTCTAAGGTTGAAGCTAGACCAAATGGATGTGAAGAGTGCCTTCTTGAATGACATGCTTATGGAAGAAGTCTATGTAGAACAGCTTGCTGAATTTCAGGATCCTCACAAGCTAGACCATGTATTCAAACTGAAGAAAGTACTCTATGGGTTGAAACAGCCCCCAAGGGCATGGTATGAAAAGCTTACATCTTTTTTCCTTGACCACAATTACAAGAGAGGTAATGCTGATAAGACATTTTTCATTAAGCATTTTAATGGTGAGTTTTTGTATGCAAAAATATATGTTCATGATATTAATTTTGGATCCACATCTCAAACTCATTTGGATGATTTTGTAACCTTAATGAAAAATGAATTTGAGATGAGCATGGTAGGTGATGGTATATTTGTGTCTCAGACTAAGTATGCCAAGAATATGCTTAAAAGGTTTAATCTTGAAAATGCCAAACATGCTAAAGCACCAATAAGCTCCACTCTTAAATTGTCCAAGGATGAAAATGAGAAAAAGGTTGATAATAAACTGTTTCGGAGTATGATTGGTAGTCTTTTGTACTTAACTGCTAGTAAACCTGACTTGTGCTTTAGTGTAGGAATTTGTGCTAGGTTTCAAGTTGATCCAACTGAACTTCACCTGACTGCAGTGAAGAGAATTATGAAATATTTTTCAGGTACATGTGATTTTGGACTTTGGTTTGCATTTGATACTAACTCTACCCTAGTTGGTTACATTGATGTAGACTAGGCTGGAAGCTTGGATGATAGGAAAAGTACATTAGGAGGATGCTTTTATCTTGGGAATAATTTGGTGACTTGGTATATCAAGAAGCAGAATTCCATCAAACTCTCAACGGCTGAGGCTGAGTATATAGCTACAGGAAGTTGTTGTACATAGGTTTTGTGGCTTAAACAGATGTTGTTTGATATGGTTTTGATCAAGAATGTATAACTATTTTCTGTGATAATACTAGTGCAATTAATATCTCTAAGAATCCAGTTCAACATTCTAGAACCAAGCATATAATATTAGGCACCATTTTATTAGAGACTTAGTTGAAGGGAAGGTCATCACACTTGCTCATGTTAACACACACTCTCAACTGGTTCACATGTTTACAAAGGCTTTGAAATTTCAAACATTTGTGAATATCAGGAAGTCCATTGGACTGATTCATCTTGAGTAGTTTTTTGTATGTTCGTTTAATGAAGTCATGAGAAATTATTTTTTTTAATCATGCAAGCATATGTGATTTTTGTTGTCATATGTGAAATAATTATCTCTTGCGAAAGGTATGTTGAGTGATGTGTCCATCTTGTGTGCTCATTTCATGAAGTATAATGAATTTTCTTCATCATTGAGTGCATTTTGCTTGAATGGTGTCACCTCGTGAAAGAGCTACCTTGCTTGGTGTGTGTGAAAGTCATAACTGAGTAATTTTCTAGGATGTAGAGACCCTTATGTCTTTTGAAAATCTATCATTTAGAGGGATACCATCTTGCAAGTGTGAAAGCTACACTTGGTTATTTTTTAGAGATTTTTTTTTTTTTTTGCTTTTACAAAAAGAATTCAAAGGATTGTTAAGATATTGATCAAAAGTATTGAAAAATAAAGATGAAGAAAGGCATGAGGGAAGGGGGAGCTTATATGTTTCAATTTGGCTAATGTGTCATGATTCACCCTCTTGAGGAAACATCACACACATATGATAAACCTTATTTGCACTTGTTCTCATACGTGTTTTTAAGTTATATAACTTGAATGATTGATTTACTTGGATGAGATGATCCTTGAGCATTAATTTCCAAGATTGAAAATTAGTTCAATTATTCTATATCAAATCTATATTACTTGCATCTTTAAAAATTGGTGAATTTTTATTGACTTCATGATTTTCCATTTGTTTTGTTTTCTTTATGAATGTTTAAAATTTATTGTCATTGCATCTATGTCGCCACTTTGAGAGAGGTGTTGTCATTTTAATTGAGTGTGATTACATGAGTGTCTTTAGGTAATCACATTCACTACCTTGTTGTTCTAAATAGTCGTTAGTGCATCTAGTGTAGTCACATGAAGAGTAAAGTCATTACCTTGATTTGCTATTTTTCTGATGTGTGCACCTCAAGTCATGTGCTCACCTGGATCGGTAAGTGCAAACTCATTAAAAATCCTGTGTTTTTCTAGGTTTCCCTTTTTTTAAGAGTCACCACACTGAGAGAACAACCTTTATCCCAATCTTGAGCCACATTCTTGCACTTAATCTCAAAAATTCTCTGCAAAGTGTTTCTTTATCTCTCTAATTCGTTTGTTCTTGAATCCATGGAGCACCAAAAATCGTTCCTTGCAGACATCCATTGTGTTGCTAGATCGAAGAAGAGACCACAAGAAGGGCAGACTTTGAAACCCTCAGACGATGCACACCATTCATCCTGAGGTGCTGACACTCAGTCCACTTCAAAATCGGTTTCCAACTCTTCAGATGAGGGTTCATCATTCTCTGACGAACAATCAATCAAGAAATTGAAGCATGCAAAAGCGTCTCCTGCAAAAACCAAAGGGAAGGGAAGGGAAAGCAATCTGATGTGTCTAAAGTGAATAAGAAGTTGAAATCTGTTCCTGAATCAACTAAAGTGGGTAAACATTTTACTTTTAGTACGCCTTTTGCTGAGACTAAAGTCAATTATGTTATAATTTTTCATCAAATTGTGTGTAAATCCAATGTGGTGTTGTCTGATTTCCTCGACATTGCCGAGGTTGTAACTAATAAGAAGTGGGTTCAAACAGTGGAGAATCTTGAAAATCCTTGTCAAGGTCTTGTGAAAGAATTATATTCAAATTTTAGGAAAGGATTGGACCAAGTTAGTTTGAAAAAAACCAGGTTTGGGTTAGGGGAACATGGATGGAGTTTACTCCTGGTGTAGTTTGCCATACTCTTAAGTGGCCCATTGTTAATAATGTTGATGGTTTGACTTTGCCTAATGCTGACTTAGATAAATTGGCCATCGAGTTGTTTGGAGGTAGTGTGAAGTCTTAGCCACAGTGTGGTCACATTACTGTGAATTTGCTTACCCCTCTCTTTAAGGCCCTGTTTAAGATTGCCCTTAGGAATTGGTTGCCTTCTCAGCACAATTCTTCTATTAGGTTGGACAAAGCCCAATTTTTGTTTGGGGTAGTTCATGGTAAAAACATTGATTTGGCATCCTTGATTTACAACTTCATTAAGTCTGCTGTAGAGTCCAAAGGAAAGTCTCTAACCTTAACTTTTCCCTCCCTGATTCATAAGATTGTTGAGTTCTATTCTCCTGTGTTGCAATCAAATGAGACCTATCTTAAGATCAGGACCACTTCAGCCAAAACCTTTAAGAGTTCCACCTCAACCACTGTTCCTACTACGGATGTTCCATCATCTTCTCAAGTCCCTTTTGTGAAGACTAACACCTGGCAATCCAAGCTTTTTGATATGCTGTAGGGCATAGACAAGAAACTTGATTCTCTTCACGCTCGAGTAGAGACTTTGGAGACTTTGATCAAACCTCCAAATGCTCATGCTGATGTTCCTAGAAATGTTGCTGATGATGATGTGGTTGCCCTTGTGGTAAATCAAACTGTTCTTGTCTATGAAACGCTTGTTCCTGCTTCTATGGTTGTTTCTGATATTGGTGTAGTAGCTCCTGTGGATCAATAGAATAATGATGTTTCTACTGAAGTTGAGACAGCTCCTGTAGAACCCTCTGTTGACTTTGTTCCTCAGCCTGCTGATGCTAGTGGTTCTGCACCCATTGATGTTCTTGCTGATGCAGTCCTCTCTACCCCTGTTGATGATGCCAACCATGATGAACTTGTAATGCTTTCTCCTTTTGTTGTCAAACCTCGTGATAAGGTTACTGCTCGATCTAAACTCCCCACTAAGAGATCCAATCGCCTAAGAGGTTAGCGTCACAATTATGAACAAAAAAGGGGAGTGTGTAGTGTGTGGAATAGTGGAGAAGTAAATATTTATTGGTGATCACTTTGGGTGCTGGTGGTTTGGGTGATCACGTATGTTGGTTGTTGGTTGTTGGTTTATTGTTTATTTTTTGCTGCCTTGTTATGAACTATTTGATTTTACTTGAATTTATTTTCATTTGACTTTTGTTTACTTAACCTTGTTAGTAAACTTCCTAAATGTGTGCAGCATGTCTATTTTACTCCTAATGATCTTTATTGATAGTTATTGCTTGTACTTAGAGGGAGTTTTCACATTGAGGGGAGTTGTTTTTCTTGGTATTCTATATTGATTGTGTTTTGTTTTAACATTTGTTTTCTCATTGTGCTCACTTGTCCTTGTGGATTGATCTCTGTTTTTAATAAAGACAGGTATGTTGAGGAGAAATGTGATTTGTTCATAAGTTTGACAAAGGGAGAGCTTGTAAGTTCTAATTGTCAACTTATGAACTTTCTAGAGTGAGTACATCAGTGTTAAAAGTGATCACAATCATAACAGTATTCTTATTCCCTTTTTAACACTTATTCACTTGCCTTTTGGGTGAGAGATTTCATCTCACTTTTGGGGAGTTTTCCTTTATGCGTTAGATACTAATGTGTAGTATATTTTTTTACCTTTTAGGATTTGGAGAATCTATTTGGTTTAGGAAGTTGAGATGCCAAGAATCATTCATTTTTAAGGAGATTTTAATTCTTTCCTTTTTATCTCAACTCTTGTCACATGTATATATAAATGTCTTTCATTTGTGTGACTTTTTAAGGAAGCCAATATCATTCTCACGTTCTCTCTCTGAACATTTTAGAGAACTTTTTTATTCTTTCCTTGGTGGTTTCTCATATGCTTTGGTAGGATTAGAATTACCATTTTCATCTCTTGTTCTTGTTCATTGGTGTGGTCTGGACGTGACCAAGCTGTTGTGTTGAATTGAATGGTCGTCGTTGATCTTGAGAGGAGCTCAAGAGTGGCCAGGTGGTCGTGTAAGAGAAGAAGCATTTTATGGTGATTTGAGGTTCAACTGAAGAACGAAGATTGAAGTGTTGTCTAAACAAGGAGTTTAACAACTGATACTTATTCTTGTCTTTGTAATTGAACACATAATTATTGCACAGTGAATTGCTTCATGTGGATGTGGTCCCATGGATGTAGGCATGTTGCCGAACCATGTAAAAATTGGTTGTCCCCTTTACTTACTGTTTTGCATGGTTTAATTATGTTGTTTATCTTGTTTAACAACTTGTTCATCATCAAATAAACAAGCAACCTCTTCTGCATAAGTTTTAATAACTTGGTAATGAGTTTTAAAACTTTCAGATATGTTTGTTGTTGTTATGGCTCGCGTGGCCTCTAGGAGATGATCGAGCCTTGTACTCCTTGGTGAGAGTGATCTTTGGGTGTTTCAGGGGTTTATGTTGCTGATTTTTTGCAGTTGCTTGATGGTTTTCTTTAGCTAGAGGAAGGTTGGAAGTATTGGAAGGGCAGGAGTTTTTTTTACTGTTGTAGATGTAGTTTGGGTCATGTAGGAGAGAGAAAATTTGAGTCAGCTTTTGTTTACATTAAAAAATTACTTCATGATAAGAAAGAAGTACGCTATCAATAGTTCATTAAAAAGTGTGTAATTTGCTAAAAACAACATATATTTTGAAACAGAGGGAGTATGTTATATAATATACTATTTTTTGACAATGTATTCATTTTGGCCAAGTAATACAAGAAAGCATAATAACTTTAAAATCTTGTATGCAAGTAAAATTCATGTTAAAAGTCAAAAGGCACAAAGTAAGGAATCTAAAAAGTTGCTTATAGTGTAGAACAAATGGCAATAACAATTTCAGGATGTGCAAGCATCACCAGCAAACATTATTCAATGCAAAGTTCAGAAAGAAAATGCAAATGTTATTCAATAAGTGTTCTTATTGAGAAACCAAAAAGAAAAGGCAAACATTATTAAAATAAAAAAAAATTAAAAATTAAGGAAATTAGCAACACATCGAGTTTGACGATAAATAATAGAAAAAATTCACCGATAACCCTAACGATCAACCACAACCAAATCTCCCCACATTGGCACCCACAAACAATAACAACCATTCAAAAACCAACAACAAGCTTTATATCAAAGAATTTATAATTGTTCTTCCTCTACTTCCACTTCTTGGCCGGCTTCTTGGTCACCGTCATCGTCTTCATCTTCATTGCTGCTGACTAAAGCCTTTTCATTTGCTGTCATGTTATCCTCTGACGGTGGAGCAACTTCAGTCGTCAGAAGTTGCTCCCTTGCAACCTCTTCTCCATCGGAACCACTACTGCCAACGTTTTCGGGAATGTCTGGATTTTTTTCGCTTTCTCTGTTAATGTCAGCCATTGTATTTGAGAGGGAAATGACAAAAATTCCAAAGGGCAAAGAAAAATAAGTAATGGAGGAAAATCAAAAGAAGATTGTGAGAGAGAGGTGGAGTGTTTGTCGATATAGTGTTTTGCGATTTGGGGGAGTTTGTTTTGTTTTGATTTGATTTTCAAAATTTAAAGTATTTTCAGTTTATTGTACTATTACCCATATATGTTTAAATTCTTGCACTCTAACCCTTTTTACTGGTTTAATGATAGTTAAGTGTGCCACATCATTATTTCAAATAAAAAAAATCAAAAACATTTTCAAGGTTACATTCTGAATTGCAAACTTCAGAAGCCATTACAATCAAATTTCCTTATGCACAGGACACAAATCTATATAACATTAAATTTCATACTTGTGTTGTGTCTATCATACCTAGCTCTCTCCAGATTGTATAAAATTTGTTCTTATCAAGAGGCTTGGTAAAAATGTCAACTAATTGATGATTAGTATCAACAAATTCAAGTACAATATCACATTTGCTAACATGACCACACAAGAAATGATGTCTAATAATATCTATATATTTTGTCCTAGAATTATGCACCGGATTCTTAGACAAATTAATTGCACTAGTGTTATCAAAATAAATTGGGATGTTATGCATTTTAAAACCAAAGTCTTCAAGTTGCTGCTTCATCCACAGAAGTTGTGCACAACAACTTACTGCAGAAACATATTCAAATTCTTTAGCAGAAATTGCAACTGAATTTTGTTTCTTTGAAAACCATAACATTAGCATTCTTCCTAAAGATTGACATGTGCCCTTCTTTCTTTAGCAAGTCTAATAGTCTTCCCTTAACCTTATCCTAGAAAATCTAGTGTGTAGGAAAGACTGTTATTTTGCAGTTCAATTCTTTTGTGATTTGGTGAATAGATATAAGGTTAATTAGTAGAAAGTTTTGGAAAATGTAACACATTTTTTTAAGGAAGAGAGGGTGTGTAATCTATTGCTCATTAGCCAACAACAGTCATGGGTAAGCCGTCTACAATTGTAAACTTTCTATTTCTAAGGCACATGTTATAAGTCCTAAATCAGGATAAGTTATGTGTCATATGATCAATAACTCCGCAGTCTATGACCCGAAAGCTAGCAAAGATATGAATTTGAGGCACTAAGAGCATAAGAGATAGGGCACTTACTTGATTGAGCCAATGAACACATGCTAAAGGATTTATCAAGGGAATTGAGAAAAAATTTTAGTTTGTCAATTTCTTATTTCTTGAGTTCTCTAACTTCATCATTTGCCAAGTGTGTTTAACTTTGTTTTTGTCCTCCTTTAAACATCCATTTGGATTAAGAACTTGAGATTTCCCATGGAGTTTAAAGAAATTCTCCTTTGTGTGCGTGGCTTCTTATAGTATGTGTATCAGATTCCTTATCGGTTTTCCATTAACACTATGCCTTGGGTTTTAACCTTGACTCCATCATCAGTGGACTTTGTAGAGATCATGGTTGAACCTTCTACTGTTTGGGAATCAAGCATAGTTGTTCTTCAACTCTTCTCAGCTCGGATTTTTAAGAAAATTCTATTAAAAGAGGGTAATTTCTATTTTCCCTGCACCTAAACACGAATTCGGTCAAACTCTATATTTAGACTTCCAAGAAATTCGAGAATTCATTCCCTTTTTACAAAACTCTTGAGCATCGTGGCATCTTCACTACACTTCATCTTTATATTTTGGTAGCGATCCAATTCAAGCCAAAAACTTTTCATAAAATTATAATATTCTATAACTGAGCATTTACCTTGCTTTGGTTTGATTTCATAAATTGGAGCCACATCTTGCATCTTTGATGAGTAAATCTGATGAACAACTTCCCTATCTCTCAAGTTGTTGCTAGGAACATACAAGTCCTGCTGATTTCAAATTGCGTTAAATTCAAAAGCTAAGACGTAATCATCAAGTCTTCTTTGTCCCATGCATTAAAATTCGGATCTTTGGAGGTTAGACTAATTCCAATACAATGGTTTAATTATCCTCTTCTCTTAAGGAAAGTTCTCATGATTTGAGACCATCGTAGATAGTTTTTTTTTTCCATTCAGTCAATATGAGACATTAATATTATAAAGTTCCCCTATTGATTGTTGTTGATACGAAAATCACACCAACTAGAGTGATCCGGTTGACCTTGATTAGAACCGAAACAGATGTGGGCGTAACTACGGGTATTTAGCAAAGAATGGAAAATGATACAATTGACAATCACGAATACCCAGGAACACCAAAGGTTTTAAAGTGGTTCAGTCTCTATGTTGAGAGCTTACGTCTACTGTAGCTATAATGCTCTTATTGAATATTTCTTTCTTTTCTTTCAATAGAAAAATAGGGGTATTTATAGTGTTACAATTGATAAGGCAAGTGTGTCTGATTTGGAATTACAATTTAAAACGGAAGTAAATCTCGAAGTTTCAATGATTGGATAACTAATTTGGAAATTGAATCCGATCATATCCCGATTCTTGGGGGAACAAGACTTATCACATTCGCCAGCTATCATATTGGCGAGATTACTCGCTCGAGCAAGCTTCAAATTCTTGTCGAGCTTGTTCGTTGGGCTGCTATAAGCGACCACTTAATGCCGGGCCGCTTCTGGGTAAGCCCGTTTTAGACCTCTTCGTTTTCTTGACAAATGTCCAACACAGGCGAACTCTTCATGAAACACTCCGAACAACAACTATGTATGTATATCTATTAGATTGGATCAATTTTGTAGTTTTGACTTTTGAGGTTATTACGTTGTTGTGTGTTGGATTGGTGGTGTTAGGGGTTCAAAGTGGTGGTGATAGGTGTTTGGAATGGTAGTGTTGGGTGTTTACGGGCGTTTAAGAACTTTTTAATGGATTTAAAGACTTTGTGACAAAGGATTTAAATTTGTGATAAAAGATGGATAACTTGTTTTATGAAATTGTAATTTAAAGATTTTAGATTTTTTTAAATAAAATATAGAAAATTCTGAGAAAATTTTGACAAGAATATAAAAGCGGAAGAAGATAAGAATGACAATCTATATTTTGATGGTTTTCATAACTTGGGTGCATATTAAATTAAACAATCCTTCAGGGGCATATAAAATAATCCTGTTAAAGCTTAGAGGCGATTACTCTTTTACCCTTTATCTTGTTAAAACTAACAACCTGACAGCAAGGGTCGAGCGTAATTACCAACACCTAAGGAGGTTTATTGGTCTATAGAAAAGCTCAAGAATCCCCACAAAATTAGGTCCCGAATACATCACTTAAAACACAAAATTTAGATAAAACTTTAAGTCCAGGCCAGGACATAGTCATGCTCATGCTGTTACTCAATTGAATTAAGAAGCAAGTCACATCAACTCTGAACAAGGAATGCAAATAGGGCTTTCATGATGCCACATCTTTTAGAGCAAGAAAGTAGGGCTCAAAAAATTTCCTGTTCATTAGCCACAATTCCTTATACAACAAAGTAATTTAGAAAAGACTGGTCCACCTACCAAGACAAAATCACTTACTAGCTGCACAAAAATACATAGCAAAGTTCAAAATGCAAGAAGGTGGTTTGAAATCACTAGCAAGAATGTGAAACCTTTAGAGTTATTCCATTTCCTAATATGCATCCTAACTTACAGCTTGGACTTATTTTTTTCTAGATTATGTTTTCCAACAAACAAACAGTACCTAACCTTATAAATATGGCACATTTGGTGCTGTTTGTGTTTGATTTCCAACATAATCATAAATTTACATATAAACCAGACCCTAATGGTGAGTGGGGAAGAAGCACATCAGCAGCAGAAGCAACAAGCAGCCTGATCACAAATTACAGAAGCAGGTCTCTTACATACCCAAAATCTCTAGTCTAACATTTATGGAACTACTAAGCTCTAAAGCCAGTTTCACATCAGAATAAAGCTGAACTCGTTCTACGAAGTTGGCATTTTGGTTGGCTTAATGATTCAGATCCAAGCATCTTCTCAAATTCCTACAAACAAAAAATTTCCAAAATCACAAAGTGTTATGCCAAAAGTTGGAAGAATAAGAATCCGCAGTTTGATCAAAATTGAGAGCACACTTTGTCTATAAATTAATTTAATAATTGCCAACAGTTATTTGCTCATATCCAAAACAAGTTGCATCACCCACACATAAAACAAGTAAACTTTGATCAGCTTGAACATGCCCCAAGAAAAGAAATGTGAATCTATGGCAACTGAAGAGATGCTAAAACAATAGTAAACTTTCATCAACAAGTTTATTCAGTTTTTATCTCATAATTGGTTTTGAATTAAGATTACAAACATTGACTACAAAAAAAATGCGGTTGAGTAATTAAAACAGCTTATTTAATCACCCATAAGTTTTTCTTGAGTTGCAATCAACAATACCAAAAATCTTGAAAAGTGCTTTTAACATTACAAGTTTTTTTAACCAATAAATGAGCCATCTAAATGGGTACTTAATGGTTTCACTTTATGTTTCTTGCAAGATCAAAGGAATACTGCTTTAAGAAACTATATGGAACTAAGAAAATACAGAGTAGTAGCAAGCTTTCCAATTATAATAAACAGACAAGTATTAAAAGAGGTCAAAAGAGAATGAACACATAACTGATAGGAACTTAAATCTCAAACCAACAAAAAGTCTGGCTTTTGTTGTACTAGAGTGGTGAATTAAGATTCACCTCTTTTGACTCCTCGAATTCCAAACTATTGTTGTTAGGTGATGCTAGTACATATAATATACATACACTAGCTCACCATTGCATGTTTTGAAGAAAAAAGTGTTACCTAATACGTATATTCAGCCTTGCAAGCAACTAAAAATATAGGAAATGCTCACAAGATGAACATTATATGAATGTAACAAATTCCTGGATGGGCCTATGAACAGCGTTTTCCTACCTCCCAACCCCACTAGAAAGGGATCCCAGGCCAATTCTAGGAGCTAGGACTGGGGGGAAACTTTACCGCTGGTCCCAAGGGTGGGGAAGTGGTTTAATAATACAAAAACACTGTTCTGGGGGCTAGAACAGTGTTTTTGTATTATTAATAAATTTGCTTATTTTATTAAATGTAGTTTTCATAATTTTATTTTTACTTGGGACTTTATTCAGCCTAGTATCCCAATGACTTAAAAACCATAAAATGCCTAAAGAATCATTAAAACTAAAGCCCAATGTTAATAATATCTTAAAAGCCAAAAAGAAACATTAAAAAAAATTAAAAAAAAAAAAACTCATTAAACAGTGTGGAGAGGACCAGGTACACCGATGAGTTAGATTTCACTATTCCCTGCTGGGAATTACTCACCCCACCCCACAAAATCGTGTTGCGAGGCAAGGGTGGAGAAATTGCTATGGACCAGGGTCAAGTCAAGAGATGATGTATCTGGGTTTAACCAATTCTGGGTTTACCCAATTTATCAGCCAACTGATTGTGACCAAATTGGCTGAAGCCTTATTTTGCATGTTTAATGCTTCAGACAATCCAGAACACAACCTAAAACATTCTTTCCACATCATGGAGAAACTTTTAAGGATGGAGCATAAGCCATCAAAAAACCACTGAAGCTCAAAATACACTCAACTTAGCAAAGCAAGTTGACTTGGACAATGCCCAAAAACTGAGCAAGTAAGATAATGCGAAAGGTGAATGATTGGACATACTAAACTCCCATTACAGGATATGAGTTCAATATCAGTTCATGTAATTAATTAATTAAAGTCCAACAATTAACAGAGATAGAAAGAGTAAGAATCACAGAATGCCAAACAAAATAAGGGGAAGAGATGACATTAGAAAGGGCATAAGTCCCACGATGGGATTATAGATAGATCAAACCTCTGATGTAGGGCTCGGAAAAAAGATATTATTGCACATCCATAGCTTTGCTAAACAGAAACTGAGAAGACAAACCCATCACCCACACAAAGACAGACAATAATTTGGGAATAAGTGTCCTTAGTTTATATTGAAATTAAATAGTTGTATCAAGCCTTAGTCTTAAGGGTATCCAGTAATTTATAGTTCTTGATGGACTAGGCAGTATTTGGATTCCATTTGATCTTTTTCAGTTCTATATTGAGTTATTAGATCTTTGATACTGTCTTCAGCTTAATTAGGGTAATTGTTAGCTAATCCTCAATCTTACTACTACATACAGTGATTGAATTTGTATACTATCTATCTTTTTATTCAATGCAATATTCAGGGTTAATAAAATAATAAATTAAAACTATTGGGCTTGTTGCGAATGGCAAGACTTTAGCCATCTAGGTGGATTACTCAGAGGTCTTGTATTTGAGTCCCAACAATGGTCACCTACCAAATTTATGACTTACCTAATTCATTGGGCTTGTAGAGTGTTCAGTAGGTCCCGAGGATTAAACCTCGGTTATAAAAAAATACAATAAAATAAGAGTTTTAAGAAGTGTGGTACCATAATTGTTCTTCCTCTACTTCTTCTTTTATTTCACTCTTCTATCTTCATTTCTTCTTCTTCTTCTTCTGCAAGTTCATTCTTATTGATATTCTGCCACCTTATTGTTTCAAGTTAAGAGAAATCCGAATCTTCGTCAACAATATCTCATCTAACAAATCCTTCATTAAACACAAACCACAAACAAAATCCATTATTTATCTACTTCCTCTTAATGGCTACTGTATCGTCATAACAGACTCACAAACATTGTTCTTACTCCTTATTGCAACTTAAAATCAAAGGCTTTTTCCCACCACATCAAAACCTAATCTCTGCATTAATTATCAATTGTTTCTTTCAAATAAACTATGGGTTTATTTTATCCATCCCCATATGAGATCGCTCAGTATGAAACACGTCTACTATTATCAAAAAATATTATATACCCCTTAAAATGCGTTTGATTCAAGGTAATATTAGATAACAGAGGTAATATTTTTTAAATTGAGCAGATGATGATGCTTGATCATTGAGTAAAATAAGATTACCAAAAACAAATTTATAAACAGTCGCTTTGGGAGATAAATGGGGGGGGAATATTATTACCTAGGGGAAGGGTGTTATTAAAACTTTCCCCCCTTAATCACCTTTTGTTTCCAATTATACCCTTAAATAGTATATCATTTAGACGAAATTATCCTTTATTTTATTAATAATTATAAAACACTTAGCCACCCTAAAACTTTAATTTGTAACAAAATGACCCCACCCACCCCGAGCCTAATATAATATTATTAATAATAATAAAAAAAAATATTAATATTTAAATAATAATAAAAATAATATTATATGAACCAAATGCACCCTTATGAGTATCAAAACCCCCTAAAAATATCAAACACCTCCTTCCAAAATTATCAAAAACCCCTTGATAGGGAGATACTTAATACCTTCCAACAATAGCAGATGCGTTTCAAATTAAGCAATCTCACAAAGGGGTAAATGAAATAAACACAACAATCTATTAAAACCATAACTAAATCTTAATTTAGTTGGTGCTCTCAAAATTCAACAAGCTAATTCATCTGTTTCAAATATCCTATTTCACTAAAAAAAGTCAGTAAAACCTACTAATAACAAGCAGCAATAAAAACACAATTTTTTTTCTAAACAGTCATAAATCAACAAAGATGATAACAGATAACAAACAGCTCTTGTCATACTGACTACTACCCAACTTTGAACAGTTACTTTATAAAATCTTAACGTATTTAAAAGTCCCCAACCTGATAAGCATCCACAATAGGGCCCAAAACAACAACTCTAAATATGTTCTAACTAAATCCATAAATACAGTTTCGTATGAATTTCTTGTGTGAAATTAAGAATTGATCAAAAAATTTACAAACAAGATGCCCATAAAAAAAATCCCTTTATCATGTTATTTATTTTCCATATCAGTGTTTAGAGGAGGATGCAGCATTATATCAGTTTACCAAATCAAATCACTGTTGAACCATTTATGCTACATGTTAGACGCTCCAGATACACATTTATTCTTATATGAATCATGGTCATGTCTCTATTTGTATTTATAACAATTAGAATAATTTATAGTAACTTTTATGAATAACGACTTCTAAATAATCTTTAATACAAGTAAAACTGTTCATAACAATCCACATACATAAACTCCATGTAGTACGAAATTCTAGCTAAGCACTCACAATTATAAACCATAGCAACAAGAAGAACCAACATCAACTCTCTCTTGATCAGAAAACATTATTTAATCAACTTTACAATGTCTGTGACCTCAGTATGAACAGAGATTGAACTAAAATCCAAGATGAGGCCCATATAAAGTGCACAAACTGCATGCCAAAAGTCATCCACTAACAGCTATTATGGAAAATATGTGACCAAGACAACTATAATTCATACTTTTTTCTACTTCAACTGTACGCGACTTAGGGGAAGTAGGGGTGTCATGTGATGCATAAGTAATATAGCAAGCTCAAAAATGGCATTTCCAAAACTTATTGCAAGAAAAAGCATTTATGTGATCTTAACTAACTTAACCAGAGGACTAAAACATAATATTATACAAGAGGCATGTGCTTTGTTCACCAGGTATAGACAATCTGATACAAACCCCAAACAATCTGATGAAATAAAATGGCTTCACACAATCCTCAACACACAAACAGATTCAAAAGAGCAAAAATGAAGAACAACCTCAAAGGAAATATACTGTTATATTGACAAGAAAATACAGTAGCTAACAAAAATAAAGAAATGAAAATGACAGCAAAAGTCACAAAGATAATAGCTAGCAATTCGAGGAGCCAGCACCCTCCCACAATGATTCCCATACAAAATAACAACCTGCCCTCTGTTGCCCCAGATACCCGACTATATAGCAATTGTCTCCTACCTAATCCTCCCAATCATGACACGTATATTCTCTTAACAAACCCATTGTCAACCAGCCAAAAACCCCTTTTTACCCTTTTT
Source organism: Toxicodendron radicans (assembly GCA_009867345.2). Classification (NCBI taxonomy): domain Eukaryota; kingdom Viridiplantae; phylum Streptophyta; class Magnoliopsida; order Sapindales; family Anacardiaceae; genus Toxicodendron; species Toxicodendron radicans. The sequence goes on along the minus strand of WYDK02000027.1, from coordinate 2,267,447 downwards.
CTTATAACCTGTATGACTGGAGGCCTATCAATACCCACCCCTCCTTCTGAAGAACCACATTGTCCTCAAGGTGAAAGTGAGGGAACTGAAGATTGATCACATCGAAGGGCTCCCAAGTAGCTTCAAAAAGTGGCAGGTCTCTCCATTGGATCAGGACTTCCCGGGATCCATCAAGTAAGGTGCAAACATCAAGGATTGCCTCTAGTTGTACCAACAAGTCAAGGTCTTCAGTGAGGAATGGAGGAAGTGGCTGAGTAGGAGTAGAGCTGTGTAAGCTGCGTTTTAATTGGGATACATGAAAAACTAGATGGATTCGAGAGGAGGGTGGCAGATCCAGTTTGTACGCAACCTGGCCAACCCTTTTCAGGACAGTGAAAGGCCCATAAAACCGGGGACTTAATGTCTCATTGAGTTTTTTCGTTTTAACTTCAGATACATAGAATCTCCAAGTTGGAAGGATATGTCTCTACGATGCATGTCTGCCTTGGTTTTCATGTAAGTTTGAGCTGTGGTCAGGTTGTGTTTAAGTTCCTGCAACATGGCATTTCTCTCAATAATTTGCTGATTTACATCTTCGACAGATGATGGGCAGTCGGTAAACTTCAGGAGGGTTGGGGGATCTCTGCCATAGAGTGCCTTGAATGGAGTCATTTTGGAGGAACTGTGGTAGGTGGTATTGTACCAGAATTCTACCCATGAGAGCCACCGAGGCCACTACCGCGGCTGAGAGCTGCAAAAACACCTCAAATAAGTCTCCAAACACCGGTTAACCACTTTTGTCTATCCATCAGTTTGCGGGTGATAAGTGGAGCTGAACTTCAAAGTGGTATCAACAGCCTTAAACAATTCTTGCCAGAATTGGCTCAGGAAAACTTGGTCGCAATCTGAAACTATAGATTTTGGGAAGCCATGAAGACGCACCACTTCGGATATAAACAGAGTGGCAACATCCTTCACTGTGTAAGGGTGACTGAGGAGGATAAAATGACCATACTTGGTTAATCTGTCCACCACAACCATAATAGTGTCATAACCTTTAGCTCTAGGTAGCCCACCAATGAAATCCATCGTAAGATCTTCGAAGACTTGGGTAGGAATAGGTAAGGGCTGCAGCAACCCTGATGGTTTGAGGGCAAAATGTTTATTTCATTGGCAGACTGTGCAGGATCGCACAAATTCTTGAATATCTCGGCGAATCCCCTCCCAAAACACAACACTTGATATTCTCTTATAAGTTCTGAAAAATCCAGAATGTCCTCCGTATGGGCTGCTGTGGAAGTCTTCCAGGACTTTAGGAATGAACTTGGAAGTTCGTGGGAGGACTAATCGATTGTTGTAAAATAGACAGCCCCTTCGAAGTGTGTAGGGTGGTCTGATGTTGGGATCCACAATGAGGTCTTGTATGATGGTTTGGAGTTTCGGGTCTGCTTGTGCTTCCGCTGATAATTCTTCATATTCTAAGAAATGAACTACAGATGTGGCAGCCAACTCCCCAGCCTCCTTTTTTCTAGACAAGGCATCTGCCACCTTGTTGTTGCTCCCAGGATTGTAGCGAATCTCAAATGAAAACCCCAAAAGTTTCGAAACCCATTTTTGCTGTTCCATTGTCTTGACTCTTTGATCGGTTAGAAATTGTAGGCTGCGCTGATTTGTTTTGATGACGAACTTGCGGCCAAGTAGATAATGACTCCACTTGTGAATGGTGAATACAATCTCCATGAGCTCCCTCTCATATACCGATTTTTGTCAAGATTGAGGTGAAAAAGCTTTCCTAAGGAAAGCTATTGGCCTGGAATTCTGAACCAAAACAGCACCCATTCCTTGCCCTGAAGCGTCTGTTTGGATTTCAAAAGGGAGACTGAAACCAGGGACTGCTAGTACTAGGACACTGGTCATTGCAGCCTTGAGGGAATCAAAAGTTGTTTGTGCTGGATTTGTCCATTGGAAAGAATCCTTCCTCAATAGTTGTGTGAGTGGCTATGCTATGGAGCCATATCCCATGACAAACCTTCTATAATATCCAGTCAGCCCCAGGACCCCTCACAAACTCTTAACTGTTCTTGGGACTGGCAACGAAATCATAGACTCTATCTTCTGTAGATCTGCCTATAACCCTTTTTCAAAAACCAAATGCCCAAGTACTCAAATTTCTTCTGAGCAAAAAAGCACTTCTTCCTGTTAAGCACTAGAGTATTCTCGGAAAGGGTCTGGAAAGTCTGTTTCAAGTGTGCCAGATGGGAGGACAGGTCGAGGCTATAGACCAGGATATCATCAAAGAAAACCAGGATGAATTTTCTGAGGAATGGTTTGAAGATGGTGTTCATTAGGGCTTGGAAAGTGGAAGGCCAAAAGGCATGACTAAGAACTCATAGTGGCCTTCGTGAGTTCAAAAGGCTGTTTTAGCTTCATCTCCCTCTTTAATTCTAATTTGGTGGTATCCAGACTGTAAATCCAATTTAGAGAATACAGTTGCTCCCGATAACTCATCCAATAACTCCTCGATGGAAGGGATAGGAAATTTGTCCAGAATGGTTTGGTTATTTAAGGCTCTATAACCAACACAGAAGCACCAGCTGCCATCCTTCTTTTTCACCAATAAAACAGGACTGGCATAAGGACTGGTGTTGGGCTGTATGACTCCAACAACCATCATTTCTCCCACCAATATTTCAATTTCGTTTTCCTGGAAATAAGGGTATTTGTATGGGCATATATTGGGTGGTTTAGTTCCTTCTACTAACACAATGACATGGTCATTTCTCCTATACGGTGGAAGTCTAGTGGGTGGGTCAAAGATGTTGGTAAATTCAGCTAACATTTCGGCCACTCCAAGGTCAACTTCCTCATCCACCAATCCTTCCCGACTCTCTATCAAACAAAACTCCACCATAAACCCAGCTCCCTCTGACTTGAGAGTTCTAAGCATGGACTTAAGAGACACTCCAGTTCTGACTAAAGATGAATCCCCCCTCCAAATCACCTTTTTCCCTTCCAGAACAAATTTGATCGTGAGATTTCGCCAATTAAAACACATCCCCAAGTGTACGTAGCCATGTAATTCCTAAAATAACATCAGTTCCCCCCAATTCCAAGGGGAAAAAGTGTGGTTGCATTTCCACCCCTTGGATGTTCAACGCAACACCTCTACCGATTCCTACCCCTTTCACAGTCCCTCCATTACCCATGATGACCACAAACGACTTATTCCCGTCAATCTTCGGCCCCAATTTTCGCACCAATTCATGCGATATAAAGTGTTGGGACGCCCCACTATCAGCCAACACAATTACATCCTCCTCCACGACTCTACCACAGAGTTTTAGAGTCTGATCAGAATTGATCCCAACAATAGAGTTCATGGATAAGGATAAGGGGTTACCTTCCTCGTGGGGTTCTTCATTGACTGTCTCGGCTGGGTCGCTTGTTTCCATCTCGTCATCCTCTATGGCTAATAATATTTGATGTGACTTACTCCTACACCGATGATTCGGTCCAAATTTCTCGTCGCACCGAAAGCAAAGACCCCTCCCGCTTCTGTATTTTGGCCTCTGTTAATTGCCGAAAACTTGCTCCCCGAGAGTTTGAAGATGCAAACTTTACCGATCTATCCTTGCGATCATAAGAGCGAGTCGGTGACGAAGAATTTTGCCCTAATTCTGGTGGTTGTGTCGAGTTTCCCCAATTTGAGTGACCATTTTCACTCCAATTTGAGCGATTGACTTATGGGCTTGGTGTAATACGAGAATAGGGCTTGGGTTTACTTGCTTGTTTGGATTTTGTTTCCTTTGAATCGGGTTTTGTCTAATACCCAGTTCTTTTCCTCGATCCGGTGGGCCTGTTCAATTAGTTCTCCTAAAGAATTGGGTCTGGTGAGACATAACTCACCCCACACTTCATCCTTTAGCCTATTTGAAAAAATCCCCATTAGAAGATCTTCTCCTACCTCGCTCAAAGGGGTAGAATGAGCCTCAAATTGTTCTTTGTACTCAATCACTGTCCCGGTCTGCTTAAGAGCAACGAGAGCTTCATACACTGAACCCTTGAATGACAGTCTAAACCTTTCGATCAACGTCGATTTGAAGGCCGCCCATGTGAGAATCGGAGATCAAGTTTCAGCCCACTGATACCAATTCAAAGCTCGCCCTTCCATACAGACTGCGACGGCTTCCACCATTTCTTCTTCTTCGAATTTGTTGACATGAAAATATCTCTCTACCCTAAACGTCCACCCATATGGATCGTCTCTGTTAAACACTGGTAGCTCCAATTTCTTAACCTTTCTCTCCTCTATGCCGCTTTCATTGTCTTTAAGTTGTTCACCACTACCCTCCCCCTGATTTGGGCTTTCCGGCAACACAGACTTCTCCTTGTCCTGGTTCCACCTATCTTCCCTTTCTTCTCTCAATCACATCATTTCCCGAAGTTCCAGTAAACACTCCTCCATCGTTCCTACTTCCTTCTCCAAACTATCCATTCTTCCCTCCACTCCCTTCATTCTGGTGTTAACCATAACCAACCGGCTCTAATACCAGTTTGATACAAACCCCAAACAATCTGATGAAATGAAATAAAATGGCTTCACACAATCCTCAACACACAAACAGATTCAAAAAAGCAAAAATGCAGAACAACCTCAAAGGAAATATATTGTTATATTGACAAGAAAATACAGTAGCTATCAAAAATAAAGAAATGAAAATGACAGCAAAAGTCACAAAGATAATAGCTAGCAATTCGAAGAGCTAGCACCCTCCCAGAATGATTGCCATACAAAATGACAACCTGTCCTCTGTTGCCCCAGATACCCGACTATAAAGCAATTGTCTCCTACCTAATCCTCCCAATCATGACACGTATAATCTCTTAACAAACCCATTGTCAACCAGCCAAAAACCCCTTTTTACCCTCTTTTTCTTATAAACCTGTATGACCGAAGGCTTATCACAATCTAATAGTAAAACACAACAGTATTGATTTATTTGAACCATAAGATATAAACTTTACAATTTAAATGACCAAAATAATTAGGTGCCATGCACTAATAAGAAAAATAGATCACTCATTTATTCAAAATTTTATTTTACTTCATTACAAGTTAAAACTTCAATTTGAGAAAGCCAACTCAACCTACCTAATTTTGCAAAAATGCACATCACAAAAAGCTATGGTGCCAACCAAAATATGGTATATAGATTGAACATATATGTCTATTTCATACTCATTTTTATTTAAAATATTCATAATATAATACAAAAAGGCATATTTATTTTCAATTTATTTTAGAAACTTTTGCATTATAATGCTCTTTCATTAATATATTTAAATTATGTACATGGATCTTAGTAATATAGTAAGCTAGCTTTCTTATATGCCAAAAAGAGATATGGTGGCAATGCTTTCATTGTCTCAAGCCACACCTATGGTAAAAGGGTTTGTATATTTTTCATGTCATATATTCTGGAACAAAATAGTCAAAGATGTAAGACATGATTCTGCTTACTACTTGAAGGAAGGGTTTGCTGCTTGGACTCTCTCATAAATTGTCCATGTCAATTATTTTGAGGCATTATTGGTGTCCTTGCCAACTATGGAAAGAAGTTCATCAAAATGTTTGCACAATTTTTTTGAAGAACTTTTGCTAGAGACAGAATTTTAAGCCCTTGAAAAGAAGTTCAACTTTATTGAAGGTGGAATTGATGAATTTTAGAGAAAATTATTCATTTGAATAAGGAGGCTAAAATACCAACACTAAATCAGACCTAGATGGGCTTTTATTTTTCCTTTCATTTTCTTTTTCCAAATCTATTGTTACAATGATTTGGAAATATGTGCCCACCTTTGGGAACTTTGTGCAATATTGGTTCTAGGGATGATTAGTGGAGCATGTTTGAAGTGGGAATAGGTTGTTCAAAGTTTTCTTCAACTTAGTTATTTCATATTATCAATTGCAACGATGGTTTTTGATGAGGAAAATTATGCGACCTTTGAATTTTAATGACAACTATACAATGTTTCTAGGAAATTTGATGATAGCATTGTATAGAATTGAAGATTTAGAAACATAATCTGCAATAGCCCTGCATTTTCTAAATTCAGGTAAGATTACCCTAATAAGAAAGTTTGAAAATGATTGGTTTTAAAATCCCTTCAGTTTGATTCCAATAGGGTTCCTCATCCAAGGACAACCTTAGGATATCACTTTTTCAACATCACATTGACAAGTCTAATGCACATTCAACACACATAAAATCAATGTCTCAACCAAGGTCCATTCATGTTCTTAGGTAAATTATTCAGAATGAACGAGAACATTAATAATAAATATAAGAAAAAAAAATTATTTAAAAAAAGCAACAGAAAGTAGAGAGATATAATACTTCTTTTGTAGGGACACAACTTGGAAAAGAATGATTATTTATACTCGTTCGCCCACTTATACAAGAACCGAGAACACAGTACCATAAGCGTAAATTTTTTGCTCTGCAAAATCCAAAATTTATGTGCAACTACCATTTTTTGAACAATTTGCTGAGCCTATAGTCAACTCAATTCAACTAAGCCTCATAATAACAAATCAGCTACATCTACAGATATCTTTCAGCCAACTCACTCAATGTAGAGCTATAAACTCTGCAAAGTTCTGGACAATTTTATCTGTGTCTTTGATGGAACCCTCAGATTAACCCTGAACTCTACTCACAACAGTACACACCAACACCAATAAACAACACACAGCACTCAACAAATCCAACAATGAACAATAAACCAGCAACATAAGAAATAGAGAACTGTATTGAATTGATAAAATAACAATGAAATAGTAAAATGATAAAAAGAACCCTAGAACCCACTGGTCTTCGAGGGCCAGCACCTCCCCAGACAATTCCCACAATATTCAGCCCGCCCCAAACATATATCACTCCCCTTTTTAATCTACTGCTTGTCCAGCCATCTATTGCCATCTGTCCCCTCCTAAAACTAACTTTGACACCTCATACCAGAAGAAGCTTCCTGCCAGCATCCCCCTAATCCACTACTTGCTACCATATTTCCCTTTTCCTACACCCTCATCATCCAGGTCTCGTCAGTCTTCAACTCAATCATACTATTAGATAGGTAGGCCTGTAAGCACTAAACATAACATTAACGTGGGCCTAAATCATCCAGTTCTTAAACAAGGAAAAAAAATCTTGTTTACCTAGGTTTAGCATGAGATGACTGCATGATAATTGTTCACTGATTAAGCCTCATCTTGATAAGACAAAGAATGACTTTAGAATTTTAAGACTTCCATAACCTTCCAGTAGATGTCCAAGACCATATATAATCATAAAAAGGCTTTCATTCTTTTATCAGATTCTGGCAAGTCCAAATCAGAGACTGACTTCAGTAGCTGGCAGAAGCTAATCATTTGGGGCCAGTATCTATGATTGCAGGAGTATTGGAATCCAAATATATGTCTCAGCTTATGAATATTTTTCTTCCTTCATACATACTACAATTTCAATGAAATCAAAAAATGGGTCACCAAAATTAACATCTACACAAAAGTTTGTCTAACAGCAATAGGACATCAAGCAACACTTTCACTAACATACTAATTTCCTAGAATATTCCAATCACATATTAATAAAACATCACTATCACTTGGGTTAACTAAGACTAGTCCAAAACTCTTATGAGAATCACACAAAATCGGTGATCCTCAAACTGCTCACCAGTATCAAAGTTTCAAATTAAGTATAGTAACTTTTCAAGTTTCCCTTACCCATAATAGAGACCATCATCAATTTTTTTAAAATAAATATAGTAAACTAGTCAAGTAATTGTAAGGTATTGTCTATTTTTTGTAAATGCCATTCACAAATACGTCTCAATTCAATGAACCATTGGCTTGAATAAAAGCTTCTAGCATATATTGGATTATTTAGAACCCACAATTTTTACTGAAAGTAAAGAGCATATGAAACAAGAAGAAACAAATTCTACAAGATGATCATTTAATATGCACAGATGCATCACAAAGCATTCAGTAATACATGTCAAAGAACAAACAAACAAACAACATGGACAAAAAATACAATGCTAAATAGGAAAGAAAAATATACTAATCCACCAAAAAAAAAAAAAAAAAACTTATTGCTACCTTTTCTTTCTTGAACTTTAAATTGTCTTCTTCAAGACGTGAAACCTTGCTAACAAGCTCATTATGATAGGCCTGCACATGAACTCCAGGATTAGTAGCTATCATATGTACATAAATCATTCTCAAAAGATAGGCATGGTAAAAATTACACCTGTTTTCTAGCTCGTGAACGCGCAGCGGATTCCCTGTTTTTGATCTTCCGCCTCAGCCTCCTCTCAATACTCTTCTCGATCGCAGTTGCATCAGCCTCTCTCTTTCGGGTTGGCGTTACTGTGTTTGATAAGGTAGGAATTGAAGGGGTCATGGCCATTGGTTGTGGAGAATCCAATTCCATGGAAGGACTTACTGATGCTGCCTGTATCAAGAAATCCTCCAAAGTAACTTCACCAAGTGAAGGTTCCCTTTGACGACCAAACCTCTTCTCATAAACTTGTTGAATTTCCTTCCAAACTTGATCCACTGTCTTCCCACTCAACGCCCTGGCCAACGTTAGGCTCGTCTGACGTTGTTGCAGACAAGACGGTGATGAAGTGTTCTCAATTTCATCAGACTCAGTTGTCCATACATTCTTAAGAAGCTCATCCATATTCATACTTCCCAAGGGTTTCTCTAAATTACCTAATTGATTCTCAACTTCATTCAGAGTTAAACTGTACCATGAGTTTTGTCTAGATGGCTGTAGATGTGACTGTTGTAGCCCATTACTTTGACTTCCCATTGTTTGAATCCCCATTCATCCAAATCTAATCAGCTCAAAACCCCAAAAAAAAAATTTTAATTAAATCAAATCCAATCAGCGCCCCAAATTACCATTCCATTTTTAGTCAAATTCAAAACCCATCAAGCGTCTCACTAGAAACCCCAATTGCTTTGAATCTTTGAAATTAAAACCAAAACAGAGCGGCCAAATTCAAATATATGACATTTCATCAAACAAAAGAAGAAGATCAAGATTATCATCGTCATAAAATAAAATAAAAATTGAAAATTCAGCTGAAAATGGAAATGTCCAAACAGAGAAAAAAGATAACAGTGGGAATGTATTTATTTATATAAAAATAATATTACCTGGAGGAATATGATCGGATCTTGAATCGAGAAATAGAAAGAAAGAAAAAAAAAATTTATTTTGGGCGATTTGTTGTTGTTACACCAGGGTTCCACGTATTAAGTGTAGAAAACAGCATTTCTTTCACACCTCAAAGTTTTAAAGTTTTGTTTATTTTATTTAAAAATCGAAGCTGATATGTTGTTGGTTGGGCCCACCCAAGACTTTTACTCAATTGGCCCACGAGCCTTTCTTGTCGAGAGCTTATTTTTTACACCACCAATCTGGATTATGGCCTTTTTTTTAATATATATACATATATCATTTTTTAACGAAAATTGGAAAGGGTGCGTTCATGGTAATATTAGTTAGTATTTTCATTTTTGTTTGTTGTAATTATTGTTTAATATTGAGTTTATAATTATTACAATTTAATTAGAAAAAAAAATTGGACTTATTTTATGAGTAAATTTTAAGCAATTTGAGGTTTAATGAAAAGAGAAGACTATACGTGGGCAAACGGGGGACTAAACCAGGCCCAGGCTCGGGCCCCCAAGGCATGGTTTTTCTTAGTCCGATCCATTTTTTTAGGGACCAGGCTTAGGTCCATTTATATATAGGAGGACCCGGCCCGGTCCTAGGCCCAGGACCGATCCTGGGCTTGGTCCTAACGGATCTTACCCAATTTCATAAAACCCCCCTTATTTTTATATATTCGGGGGTTTTGGTAATTTACCATAAAAATTTTAATTTCAAATAAAATAATTATATTATATAATTTAATCCATTACAACCATTTAATTATTTTTTAATCAATTAATCAATTTTAACCATTAATCACTTCCAATCATTAATCAATTCTAATTCAAATCAATTAGTCAATTCTTATTTTAATTAATCAATTATAATTTCAATCAAATATCAATTAATCAATTTTTATTCCAATTAATCAATTATAATTTTAATTAATTATAATTTCAATCAATTAATCAGTTCTAATCAATTTTAATTCCAATCAATTATAATAAATTTAAATGAATTAATCAATTAATCAATTATAATCAATTTCAATCAAGTAATCAATTCTCTAATCAATTCTAATTTCAATCTATTAATCAATTAATCAATTTCAATCAATTAATCATTTTTAATCAATTAATCCACTAATCAATTCTAACAGATTCTAATTTCAATCAATTAATCAATTTAAATCAATTATATTATAACAAATTAAAAATTATAATCAATTAATCAACTTATAAGTTATAACAATGAATCAATTTTGAATATAATTGATTACAATTGATTTATTGATTGGAATTGATTTATTGATTAAAATCTATTAATTAATTGGATTAATTGATTAATTGATTAATTGATTGAAATTTATTAATTGATTAAAATTTATTAATTGATTGAAATTTATTAATTGATTAATTGATTAATTGATTAGATTATTAATTGATAAATTGATCATTTATTGATTGGATTATCAATTGATCAATTGATCATTAATTGATTGGATTATCAATTGATCAATTGATTAATTGATAATCTAATTGATTAATTAGTTAGAATTTATTACAATTGATTAATTGATTGTAATTAGAATTGATTAGATTAATTGATTAATTGATTAGATTATTAATTGATCAATTAATTGATGAATTCATCAATTCATTAATTGATAATCCAATTGATTAACTGATTAAAATTGATTAATTATTTAATTGGATTTAAAATTAATTAATTGATTAGAATTAGAATTGATTGAATTAATTG
>WYDK02000027.1:2243143-2256371 GCA_009867345.2 Toxicodendron radicans | reverse complement strand
TGATTAAAATTGATTAATTATTTAATTGGATTTAAAATTAATTAATTGATTAGAATTAGAATTGATTGAATTAATTGATTAATTGATTAATTGATCAATTGATTAATTGATTGGATTATCAATTGATCAATTGATTGGATTGTCAATTGATCAATTGACTAAAATTTATTACAATTGATTGTTTAATTGATTAATTGATTTGAATTATAATTAATTGAATTATCAATTGATTAATTGAATAATTGATTAATTGATTGGATTGTCAAAAGTCAAAAGAATGGTTGTACAACGGTCTTTTTTTCATATAATAATATATATATGCATTTTTTTTTTACTTTTTAAAAAAGAAATTCATTTTACCTCCTAATTTTTTCAATAATTTAGGGGGGTTTTGCTATTTAACCATCTGGGCCTTCACAATGGTCCTGTAATCGCCTAATTGGAAAAACCCAAATATTATTGTATTTCAAGAAACCAAGTCTCTCACACATTTTATCAAACAATTTGAATTGCAATCACATTTAACAATCTCCACATTTAATAAACATATACAAAAATTAGTTACAAAGTAGTGTATACAATATTCAACTTTCTAAAAGTAAATCATAAAATAAAACCCTTACACCACCCACTCCTTTCTCTTCCACAGCACCCAACCCCATCTCCATAGCTGAGCCTGAGATGCCTAAAAGAATAGCCCTTTTCCGTTGTGCACTCATATATGATTACCCTAAATCCTTTCACACCATTCCCATCTGGAAGCCTCCACTACATTGTCTTGTATTATGTAAGCATGGGTGTGAGCCTAGTTAGTAAATTCGTGTTTTATACGCGAATTATCCGCCCAACCGTATAATTGGTGTATAAAACGCAAATTCCCGTATTTATAGGGTCTGCCGTATAATTCGCGAATTTTATACCTCCATCGTATAATTCGCGAATTATTGCCCAATTATTACCGGATCTGTATTTTTGCCGTATTTTTTTTTTTTTTTGCTAATTGGTGTTCACCTTTTACCCTTACTACAACTTGCCCTTGGTCTTTTAAGATTTATTTTATTTATTTGAAGCTCTAGTTCGACTTTGAATTTTGGTTTTTTTATGTGTTTAATTTAAGACTACAATTGAATCTTGACTATTTATTATGTTTGAGTCTGATCTGAAGACCATAATTTAAATCTCAGTTATATATTGTGTTATATTATTAGGTCTAATGGTTATTGAATACTTTCCATTTTAAATGTTATATTGATTTTAACTAGGTGATCCATAAAAAAGTGCTAAAACCAGGATTGATATTGCCGTATTTTTTGAAACGTATTATTGACAATGTACTGTATTAAACCCGTATATACCCGTATCGTATTTTTCCCATATCCAAATTTTATGGCTGAATTTTTACAAACGTATTTTTCACTATTTGCCGTATCATACCCGTAAAATTCCAATACCCTTTTTTTATCGTACCCGTATTTACTAACTAGGGGTGTGAGTAGTGGCTGACCAAAGATATTTTTTTAAGGGAACAACATAAAAATTTTAATTTTTTTTTTTAAATCTCGACAATACAAAGAAATTTATAATAAAACAAATAAAAAAAAAGTACACTAGACAAGAGGGACATAATGAATCTTACCCCTTATAAAAAAAATTCTATTAAAATAAAATTAAATGCAAATATTGAATGGTAACAATTGGTAATTTATTTATTAATTATATCTATAATTATCATTGACAAATTTTCATATTTTGAAAATGTTGCATAGTTACTTCATTGTGAATATTATATAAAATATATTTCTCAATATATGCAAGCAAGCTATCATTCATCCATTTATCTCTCATATTGTTGCATTATTTATTCTTCACAATATTCATAGTATAAACTCTTTCTACTAAAGCACTTGCAAGTTGCAATTGGAAGAATTAATGTCAAGTCAATGTTAAGAGTATGTAACTAATGGGTAAACCTTATCTCTGTGTCGTGACCTTTTTTTTTTTTTTTTGCAAGATTAGTAATGCCTTTCAATTCAAAAAAATTAAGGGCTAGAGTGGTTATCTACAATAAAGTTCTCAAGTTGATCTTCAAGTACTCTAAGCTAAACTATTGAGAAGTCTTTGTGATGAAATTGAGCTAGTCGAATAAGTTTTTGTTTGCTAAAAGAAAAAAAAGTTATTACTTGGATGTAAACATGTCACACAAGAAGCAATTCAGTATCTATCTTAGTAAAAAGATCATTTAGCTCTTGAAGTTGTATATCTATGACTGAAAAAAAATATCTCAACATGATAGTGATGTCTATTTGTGATCTCCTGAGTTTTACATCTTGGTCTCTCTTAAGGTAGAAAGAAATCGTCCATGTTACAAACTTCAATCTTTTCTTTCTCACAAAAAGAGTTTGCGTAGAACTAGAAGTTTTATGGCTTCATCTGACTAGGAGTATCAGTTTGTGTAAATTTTGAATAATCAAAGAGAATAAGCCTGGTAAGACTTGAAACCGCCAGGATTTAGGGGAATCCTTGTAGTACTCTAGGTCTGTGAATGTTAGGGTTTGTATGGGTTTTAACTTGTTGAGTGTCCGAGTTTGTCTAAGACTAAGAGTCTTAAAAGGTTTAGACTATGTGTAGAATTAGGAGTCTATATAGAGTCATGGAGCTTAAAACTCTTAGGATGTTTAGAATCCTTGTGGAGTTCAAGGTGGGCGAGCTTGAAGCCTTCAACCAACTCGTCTTACATTTAAGCCTAGCCAGTCAGAGAGATTCAACTTGCTGAGTGACCTAGATCGTGAAACAGCTTTGTAGAGTACTCTAACTCGTGGAGTTGTGGACAAGCTTGTAAAAGGGACTAGCCTGTGGATTGGGTCAACTCGTGGAATGAACTTTCTTAGGAGAGAGCTTAAATGCAAGACTAACCGGACCCAGGTTACACTGTTTCGTGAGATCCAACCAAAGTTGGGCTAGAGGCCTTTGGGCAATAATTGCGATGTGGGCCAACTGGAGTTTGGTTGTAAGTATGAAACAGGCCAACCGGAGTTGGCTCGAGGCACGGAGCCCTGACTCGTGCAAATGCAACACCTAATTTTACGTCACTTATTTCTAATGCAAAGTCGTGTATAGAGTAGCGTAAGCAAGGGTCTTTCCTGCAGAGGATTTATGAACTCAACTAATTATCTACTTTTAATGGGGGTTTTGTCACGAATTATAAAAACTAAACAAAAATTAACTTAGTAAAATCAAAGAATGTAAAGTACGCAGGTAATCACAAAAGATATATATATATATAATAAATGAGATTGAAGGTTTATTCGCCACCATTAGACACGGTCGTAACCCAATTCCCTATTTATTAAATAACCTAGGATATGATCTCTAGATTCAAAGTAATAAAAGCATTAAAATGCGAGAGACCTATTGAATCAAGGCTAAACTCATATGGTCAATTTAGTTATCTTGAGTGATTAACCCCCATGTATGCAGGCATACACTTCACCACTAATTATTTAGGTTAATAAAGCGATTTTGTACTAAACAACCTAAATTGACATTAACAGATTAATCCTAACAATTTAATTGTGCACTTAAACAATTAAGACAATCCACTTAAACCATATTCGCAGAGAAATAATTACATAACCAAGAGGGATCAAAAGATAAATAAGTGCAGATTTTTTTTCGTTTCGAGACATGTTTAGGGCTTTGAAATCACCCTCAATCACAAAAGAATTAGTTCCTCATGAATAAAGATAAGAACATCATTGTGTTAATAATGACAAAGAATAATAATAAAGAAGAAGAAAAACTTAGTAAAACTTGGTTGGACTAATGGAGTTGATGATGATCCCCTTAAGTTCTTCTTCTCCAAGCTTCTTCAATCTCTCTTTCTCTTGAGTTCTTAAACCTTCTTATTCTCTCAATTCTCTATATCTCCCCTCTAAAACGGCTCAAGACTCGTAATTATATCACCAGGGTCTTAGGGTTGTGTTTTTCACTTTCCTAATTAGTTTAAAAAACTTAAAACAAGGAAAACACATCATAATTTTAATTCAGAATCGTGGTTGTGCCACGACATTGCGTTGTAGCATAGTTGGTTCTCCCTCAGAACTCGTTACAATAAAAAGATGGTGATTTTTAAGCTCAATAACGTTCAAATATGGCCAAGTGGTAAACTTATGAATTGTACCCTTTTGAATCCGATTTCCAACGATTCAAGAATCATATCGATCTGATATCTACAGATCAAGTTATTGTTGATTTAGAAAAGCATGTCAGGATCACCTAACTTTGTCTATTTTGATCTGTGCGAATCATAGGGTTCTCTACCCTTAAACGTATGCCAAGCAACTTCAAAGCTTGATCCTTTAGGAGGGTCCACTAAACCATCAGAGTCAAATTTCATCCACTGACCTAACTTCTTTAGAGTTATTGAGTGTTCTAGATTTTTCAATCTAAAAAGCATTGTGTGTGGAGGAAACTCTTCTGACCCTACTCCAACAATTTCCAAACTACTGTAAAACTCATTTATCAAATGTCTATACCTAGGCAATTTCTAACTAACAAGCCTTCTCCAATTTAGATTATCAATCAATCGTAAAAGTGTATCCTGTAATCATATCTTACGAATTATAGCCTAATCAAATGTCTTACCAAGATACATATCTCTTTTCTCCATCTTTATGTATTCTTTCTTTTGTATAGGATTTTTTAAATGAACACCATATGGACCATGTAAGTCTCTTGATCTTGGTAAGTTGCTTCCTCTTGCCATGTTTTTCATTCTAGGCATGATGATTTGGTGATTGGTAGTGATTTGGAATGAAATAGGATTGATTTGGCAAGAGTTTGAGTGAAAACGTTTGGAATGCAAAGAGGTTTCTATCTTGACGTTCTCGTGAAAATGAACGGTTATATTTATAGAAATCACGTGGAATGGTCGTGCGGACATCAGGCACGATTGTTCTTAGAACTTTGAAAACTAGGTTCAGGGAATCTCGACACTACACGATCATTCGTGAAAGCGGAACGGCAGTGCCTAGGTTTTTAAACCTAGAAAAATGGTGGTTATCACGTATGAACGTTCCAAGGAGACAAACGTTCATACGATATGGAACAATCATGAAGAACAGTCGTTCCAACTCGTACAGATTCAAAAAATTTGATTCTTGTTGTGACACCCCATGTCACGGAGTATTTGGTATAAAGTTAATTTATTTGAATTTGGGGTGCATTTGAAGGGAAATGAAAGCTAGAAGGGCCTTTTGCGAAAGAAGGGAAACCTGAGGGGCAAAAGGTAATTTACATTTGCTGAGAGACTATATAAATGAATCAATATTTGATTTTTGTTATTTTCTTTCATTTGAGGCATTGGAGGAGAGTTGTAGAGAGAGAAAATAGAGAGAGAAAGTAAAGAAATTTAAGAGAATTGGTCCAAATCCGGAAACGTTGGTAAGATCATGCCCTCATCTAGTTCTAATTGCATTATTATCATCTTTCTTCATCTTTTAATTGAGAAATTTTGAAAAAAATGAATGAAATTGGGGTTTTGGGTGAAGAAGATCAAAGGTCGGAGTTTTTAAGCTAGATCGGCGTCCAAGGTGAGTGGAATAGTATTAATTATGCATAAAATGTGTTTTGGAAACTTAAATTCATGTTATGTGTGAAATTGTGTGATGTGGGTTGAATTTATGATTTTGAAGTGTGGGATTTGGATGTTAATGGAGGGATATGTTATATATTTATGAGTATGTATGGTTGTGTGTGGTTGAAGTAGAAAATGGGTGTGATTAGGAGAGAAAAATGGGAGATTTGCAGTGGACAATCTGGAATTTCGTGTCGCCGTGGTGAAGTTGAAGATTATGAACTTCGCCGAGGCGACATGAGTGTGTCACCGCGACGAAGTTGAATTGAATAGTAGACGGAGACAAATTTCCAGAATGTCGTCGGGGCGAAGAAGGCTTGTCACCGAGGCGACAAAAAAGTGTTGCCGCAGCGACAACACTTAGAAGAATCTAGAGATTCAGGGCTTCATAAGGGTGTGAGTGTAATCTTTGAAACTTGTCAAGGAGACAAATGTGTAAATGTAATAAATCAAAGATCGAGGGACCTAAGTGCGATAATGAAAAACTATAAGGAGTTAATTGAAAGGTGAGAAAAGTTAAGGGACTAAAATATAACGAGGAAAAGGTTCAGAGGGCATATTGGTATTTTCCCATAAGGGACTAAATTGATATTTTGCATGGAGAGATCCATGTATGAGTTTATTGGAAAACCATCTTATGTGTTGTATGTATATATATAGATTGATTGATGCATGTTGTTTATATGTGGGAGTGTGATGATGAGATTGGGTGGATTTGAGCACGATGGGTGACAACTAGCAAAGTGTGATTGAGGAGGTCTGTACTACAACATGGTGATAGTATCCCATCGGGACAGAACGGACCGACGTCTGATGAGCTCCAAACATTTCCTTGTGATTACCCAAGAAGGGGAGATCTGGTCCCACCTATGCTAGAGTTCGTTGGGTGGCCCCTCAACGAGTGGGTATTAGTACCCATGGTCGTATCTACCTATGCTTGAGAGCGCTAGAGGATCTTCCATGAGTGGGCACGTGTGCCTAGGATCACATCCACCTATGCGAGAGCTTTAGAGGATCTTCCATGTGTGGGCCTATGATGATGCCTAGGGTTGTATCCGCCTATGCTGAGCAGAGTTGTGGGATCTTCCACGAGTGGGCTTATGTTATTGCCTAGGGTCATATCCGCCCATGCTGGGGAGAGCTAGAGGATCTTCCACGAGTGGGTATGTGAGATGTAATGCTAGTCAGATGGTTGGTATTCAGGGTGTATGCCGAAGAGTTAGGGTAGAGCTCGAGGAGATCGATATATCGGCATATTGTGGGTGATTACCGGGTTACTACATGAACATGTTTTCAGCATTTGAGTATTTTAATACATTGTATTTTAAATTGTATTATCCACTCACTAGGCTTCCCAGCTCACTGTTTTGATTTTTCCCCTCTCTAGGTCATTATTCAGGAGTCGAGTTGCATCTTTCACAGTAGGTCGACATTCTGACGCTTGTTCCATTACCATTGCTTCATGCTTGACATATAGTGACTCTAATTCTATTTTCGGACGTGGACTTTGTATTATAACCTTTGAAGTTTATTTGTAAATTAGAAAATTTTATTTGTGTTTTCTAAATAGTTTCTCAAAAACTCACCCTCCTTTCGGGATCCGAGTCCTATGGAGCGTCAGGATCTGGTGGGGTAAGGTCCACCCGAGAGGGGGTGTGACATTTTGGTATCAAAGCTCTAGGTTGTGAGTCATTATGCATTTGTATGAGCATGCATGACATGTTTTTTTAGAAACTAAGCATTGGTTTGTTTTATAGATCATGTGTCGACTAGGCCGACCACACGTGCACGACCTGAGGGGGTATTAGCCAGCCCTAGGGGTAGAGATGAGGGCTATAGTGCGTGAGTGGAAGGGGAAGGCTCAGGAGTGGCTAGTACAGGAGAACCAAATGTTGGAAGACATGCTAGAAATGAGGATGTGCAATCCTCTGATAGTGAATTAGGGTTTGAGAGGATAATTGGTAGATTTGCTCGTTTCTTTACCCGAGCTGCGAGAGGTCAGACTGTGAGGGAGAAGAGGGGAATAAATATAATTGAAAGAGCTAAAATTTGGGAGTTGAAAAGTTTAAAGGTGAGGGATATTCTAATTCAGTCGAGAGGAGGTTGAAGGATATAGAGAAAATGTTTCAGGCTTTAGGATGTACTGATGTGGAAAAAATGAGGATAGTAGAGTTTTTATTGACAAGAGGTGCTGATCATTGGTGGTGGACGACCCAAGGAAAATATGAAAATCCTACCTGGTTGAATTTCAGACAAGAAGTTATGGATAGATACCAGCCCAGAGTATATAGAGATAATAGGAGGAGAGAATTCCTAGCTTTGGTTTAGGGAGATTTGACAGTAGAGCAATATATGAATAGATTTGTGGAGTTATCGAGGTTTGCTTAGGAAATCATAGTGAATGAGGAGGTTAGATGCATGAGGTTTGAGGATGGGCTTAGAGAGGGAATTAGAATGGCTATAGTGGGATTTGGGTTTAATGTTTTTTCCAGGTTAGTAGAAATGGCCATGAAGATAAAATAGTGTGTTCCAGAGAAAAGAAAGGAAGAAATGCTTCCACGTAGACAGAAACGTGGGAATAGAGAGTGGGGAGTGGATGGATCTAGGAGTCGGATACCGAGACAACATGGCAATTTTTCTGGATCATCTAGTAGCCAGTCCTTTAGAGCCAGTGGGGGAAAGAGTAGGTTTAGTGGGCCAATCCGGGAGTGGCAGTTCTGGTGGAGCTTAGAGATCTCAGTGTGGTAATTATGGCTGGCATCATTAGGGGTCGTGTTGGAGATCCAGCGCAGGATGTTATCAATGTGGGCAATCCGGACATCTTAAGAAGAATTGTCCTCAGTTGATTCAGGGAGAGGGCTAGTCCCAGAGAGGAACTTCTCAAAGCTACCGAGGTGAGGGTAGCCGTGTTCAGGGACAGCAGAGGTCCCAACCTAGAGGAAGGTGCACCTCAGGTAGTCAGGGTGAGTTTAGTATCGGCGCAGCGGGTGAGGCCGACAGAGAGGGTCCGACCAGCAGTATACCCATGCCTAAGTCTTTGCTATGACCCGACAAGAGGCCCAGACCACACTAGAGGTTGTAACTGGTATGTTATCTATTTTTGGCTGTGAGACCCGTATTTTAATTGATTCTAGATCTTCCCATTTATACATTTCATATGCATTTTCGGAGTTTTCTGACAGGATCTTGGAGCCTTTGGAGTGTAAGTTGGCGGTGTCTACACCGATTGATGAAACTTTGATAGCAGAATGTGGATTCAAGAATTGTGGAGTGATGGTTCAGGGTTTTGAACTTGAAGCCGGTTTGATTATGTTGAATCTTCAAGAGTTTGATGTAATTTTGGGAATGGAATTGTTAGCCAGCCATAGAGCTTCGGTGGATTATTTCAGAAAGGAGGTGACCTTTAGAAAACTAGAATTTCCAGAGATTTTGTTTTGTAGTGAGCGTCAACTAGTTCCCTTCTGTTTGATTTCAGCGTTGGCAGCTAGGAAGTATATTAGGAAATGATGTGAGGCGTTCCTAGCTCATGTTGTGGATACCTGAGTGGATGAGATTGAGTTGAGAGGTGTTCCTATAATGGGAGAGTTTCCTGATGTTTTTCCAGATGACCTCCTAGGATTACCCCTAGTGAGAGAAGTGGAGTTCTCTATAGAGTTAATGTCGGGTGCCACTCCAATGTCAAGAACTCCTTATAGGATGACAAACCTTGAGTTACAGGAGTTGAGGGTTTAGTTGCAAGAGTTGGTAGATAAAGGGTTTATTAGACCTAGTTCTTTGCCGTAGGGTACACCAGTGCTTTTTGTGAAAAAGAAAGATGGGTCTATGAGATTGTGCATTGATTACCGGGAGTTGAATAAGTTGACTGTGATGAATAAATATCTGTTACCCAGGATTGATGATTTGTTTGATCAGCTCCAAAGTGCTAAAGTGTTTTCTAAGATTGATTTGAGGTCAATGTATCATCAGTTGAGGATCAGAGAGTTAGATATTCCGAAGACAACTTTTAGAAAATGCTACGGGCATTTTGAGTTTGTGGTAATGTCGTTCGGTTTAACTAATGCCCCAACGGTGTTTACGGATTTGATGAATCGGGTGTTTCGTCCTTTTCTAGATAGATTTGTGGTGGTATTTATTGATGATATTTTCGTGTACTCTCGGAGTAGGAGAGATCATATGGAGCACCTCAGAATAGTGTTACAAACCTTAAGAGGACAACAATTGTGTGCGAAGTTCAGTAAATGTCAATTTGGTTAAGAGAGGTTACATTCTTGGGTCATGTGATATCGTTTGGAGGAGTGTATGTAGATCCACAAAAGGTGGAAGCCGTGTTGAATTGGGAGAGACCCACGAGTGTAACTGAGATCCGGAGTTTCTTGGGGTTGGTAGGGTACTATCGGAGGTTCATTGAGGGATTTTCCAAAACTGCCCCACCGTTAACGAGACTGACTAGAAAAGAAGTTAAGTTCGATTGAATCAAAGATTGTGAGCAAAGTTTTCAAGAGTTGAAAGTGAGATTGACTTCAATGCAGGCCTTGTATTACCTTCCGGTGTTGACGGATTTGAGGTTTTTAGTGATGCTTGTAGGCAAGGATTGGGCTATGTGCTGATGGAAAATGGCAGAGTGATTGCATATGCCTCCAGACAATTAAATAAGCATGAGGAAAATAACCCGGTCCATGATTTAGAATTGGCTGCAGTTGTTTTTGCTTTGAAAATTTGGAGACATTATTTGTATGGAGTGACTTGTAAGATTTTTATGGATCATCAAAGTTTGAAGTATTTGTTCTCTTAGAAAGAATTAAATATGAGGCAGCAGAGGTGGTTAGAGTTAATCAAGGATTATGATTGCACAATAAAGTACCATCCGGGGAAAGGTAAATGTCGTTGCATATGCTCTGAGTCAGAAATCACAGGGTGTTATGGCTTATTTGGGGTAGCTCGGTTTGAATTGTTGCAAGAAATGAGGACTTTGTGAGTAGATTTGGAGTGGGGAGAATCTGGACTTTACTAGCAAGATTTAAAGTAAGGTCAATTTTTATAGACCAAATCCAAGAACTTCAGAGGACTGACCCCTATTTGGAGAAGTTGAGGCTTGAGGTTAGTTATGAGGCTAAGACTGATTTTTGGATAATGAATGATAGTATGTTGATGATGGGTAACAGGATGTGTGTACCGGATCAAGGTAGTGTGAAACAAGAAATCTTGGAGGAAGCTTATTCCACAGTCTATGACTTACATCCGGGGAGTACTAAGATGTACCATAATCTGATAGCGCACTACTTGTGGCCACGTATGAAGAGAGAAATAATAGAGTATGTTTCCAAGTGTTTGGTGTGCCAACAAGTAAAATCTGAACACCAAAGGCCTGCGGGTTTATTGTAACCTCTTCCAATTCCTGAGTGGAAGTAGGAGCATATAACCATGGACTTTGTATTCGGTCTTTCGCGGACAAGAAACTGGTATGATGGAATTTGGGTGATTGTTGATCGTTTGACTAAGTCAGCGCATTTCTTGCCTATCAGGATGGCATATTCTTTGTATAAGTTGGCGAGTTTGTATGTGGTTGAGATTATTAGATTACATGGTGCACCCGTGCTATTGTGTCAGATAGGGATCCGAGATTCACCTCACGGTTTTAGCCAAGTTTACAAAATGCATTGGGCACTAAGTTAAGGTTTAGTACAACCTTTCACCCTTAGACAGATGGGTAGTCCGAGAGAACTATTCAGATTTTGGAGGATATGCTAAGGGCCGCGGTAATGCAATATAAGAAGAGATGGGATATGTATTTACCCTTAGCGGAGTTTGCTTATAACAACAACTACCAAGCAAGTATCGGGATGCCACCTTATGAGGCTTTATATGGTAGGAAGTGTAGAACTCCCGTGTGTTGGGATGAGGTTGGTGAGAGGCAACTAATGGGCCCTGAGATAGTTTAGAACACTAATGACAAGATTCAGATGATTAGAGAGAAGTTAAAAGTGGCCCAAGATTGACAAAGGAGCTATGCCAATAAAAGCATAAATGAATTAGAGTTTGAAGTGGGAGATTGGGTGTTCTTGCGAGTGTCACCGTAGAACGGATTGTTGAGATTTGGTAAGAAAGGGAAATTGAGCCCAAGATATATCGGGCCTTATGAGATCATAGAGAGAGTTGGTGCGGTACGTATCGATTGACACTTCCTCTTGAGTTGTCAAGGATTCATAATGTGTTCCATATGTCAATACTACAAAAGTATGTGCTCGATCCCTCTCATGTGTTGCAAGAGCAGCCTATTGCCTTGAAAAATGATGCAACTTATGTTGAAAGGCCAATGATAATCCTAGATTGGAAAAAGCAAGAGTTCCACTCTAGGACGATTTCGTGGGTTAAAGTCCAATGAAGTAAGCATTTAGAAGAGGAGACGACTTGGGAGCTTGAGGGTGACATGAGGTCTCAATATCCGGAGTTGTTTCAATAAGGTAAGTAAATTTCGAGGACGAAATTTTGTAAGGGGGGAAGATTGTGACACCCTGTGTCACAGAGTATTTGGTATAAAGTTAATTTATTTGAATTTGGGGTGCATTTGAAGGGAAATGAAAGCTTGGAGGGGCTTTTGCGAAAGAAGGGAAACCTGAGGGGCAAAAGGTAATTTGTTGAGAGACTATATAAAGGAATCAATATTTGATTTTTGTTATTTTCTTTCATTTGAGGCGTTGGAGGAGAGTTGTAGAGAGAGAAAGTGAAGAAATTTAAGAGAATTGGTCCAAATCCGTAAAAGTTGGTAAGATCATGCCCTCATCTAGTTCTAATTGCATTATTATCATCTTTCTTCATCTTTTAATTGAGAAATTTTGAAAAAAAATGAATGAAATTGGGGTTTTAGGTGAAGAAGATTAAAGGTCAGAGTTTTTAAGCTAGATCGACATCCAAGGTGAG
Source organism: Toxicodendron radicans (assembly GCA_009867345.2). NCBI lineage: Eukaryota > Viridiplantae > Streptophyta > Magnoliopsida > Sapindales > Anacardiaceae > Toxicodendron > Toxicodendron radicans. The sequence goes on along the minus strand of WYDK02000027.1, from coordinate 2,243,818 downwards.
TGGAATAGTATTAATTGTGCATAAAATGTGTTTTGGAAACTTAAATTCATGTTGTGTGTGAAATTGTGTGATGTGGGTTGATGTTCATGGAGGGATATGTTATATATTTATGAGTATGTATGGTTGTGTGTGGTTGAAGTAGAAAATGAGTGTGATTGAGAGAGAAAAACGAGAGATTTGCAATGGACAATTTGAAAATTCGTGTCGTCACGACGAAGTTGAAGATTATGAACTTCGCCGAGGCGACATAAGTATGTCGCTGCGACGAAGTTGAAGTGAATAGTAGACAGAGACAATTTTCCAGAATGTCGCCGAGGCGAAAAAGGCTTTTCGTCGAGGCGACAAAAAGGTGTTGCCGCGACGACAACACTTAGAAGAATCTAGAGATTCTAAGCTTCATGGGGGTGTGAGTGTAATCTTTGAAACATGTCAAGGAGATAAGGGTGTAAGTGTAATAAATCAAAAGTTGGGGGACCTAAGTGGGATAATGAAAACTATAAAGGGTTAATTGAAAGGTGAGCAAATTTAAGGGACTAAAAGTAAGGATGAAAAGGTTTAGGGGGCATATTGGTATTTTCCCATAAGGGACTAAATTAATATTTTGCATGGAGAGATGTATGTATGAGTTTATTGGAAAACCATCTCATGTGTTGTATATAAGTATATATATATATA
>WYDK02000027.1:2200856-2212503 GCA_009867345.2 Toxicodendron radicans | reverse complement strand
ATATATATATATATATATAAATATTTGAAGTAACTTTAATTTTTTATTTATATGAACACTTTATTATTATCATTTTTGTATTTCTTGTTAATAAGTGGATGATTTAGCTTTGGCGATTTTTTCATCTTTCTCAAAATGAATTGTTTCCTGTACATGATAATTCCATTTTGCAAACAGTACTGAAATTCTCAGAAGTTAGGGTTTAGTTATCTATTTTATTTGACATTGATTAATTTACAGGGAAAGGTTAATTTCTGTTTGGTTATAAAAGAGTGATACCCAACATAAAAAGCTGAGAAAATGGGGGCTTCCAGCTCTAGGATAGAAGAAGATAAGGTCCTGCAGCTATGTCGTGAAAGGAAGAAGTTTGTTAGACAAGCACTTGATGGCCGGTGCTCACTGGCAGCTGCTCATATTGCATATGTCCAGTCGCTGAGAAATACGGGAACTGCTCTGAGCAAGTTTGTTGAACCTGAAGGTCCAATTGAATCTTCTTTGTATACTTCCACTAATGCAACTCCTGAGCCTCTTGGTTTAAATGAAAAGTCTCTTTCCCAGCTCTCATTCTCCTCTCCAACCTTTTCACAACGGGTAGATGCAACTGAAAATCTTTGTCCATCTCCTTCTCCTCCTACCTCGAGTCAATTTCAGGCAAGTCACATGAAATTTAGGGGTATATCATCCAAGAAGGTTGAAGAAAAACCTCCTTCACCCGTTATTGGAACAGTAACATCATCAAGCACCCCACAAAATAGCAAACCTCATTACACTGAAAAACAAGACTCGTCACTATTTGAAGAATCTGCTAACCCGCTAGGAACTCCTCCATGGGATTACTTTGGACCTCTCCATCCGATTGACCATCAATTTTCTTTTAAAGAAGGGAAGGGGATGAACCAAGGGTTTGAGAATGTCGATGATTTAAGAAAGCATAGGGAAGAGGAGGGAATTCCTGAGCTGGAAGATGAAGAAGGGAATGCTTCTTTCCGTGGAAGGGAAGAGTCCCTAGATTCAGAGGATGAATTTGATGAGCCTTCTGCAGATACTCTAGTTAGACGTTTTGAAAATTTTAACCGGCTACATGATCATAATGCACCTAGTGCTTCACCCACTATGCCTTCTGCTGGTAGTGTAGCTTCAGAAAGTGAGTTCATGAATGGGGAAAAAAGCAACTCTCCTGATTTATCACCAGTGAGAGCCACTTCCTCGAGAGCTTCCCTTCCATCTAACACAAAGAAAACACCTGTGAAGGAAGCTTGTATTGAAAATAAGATTACCCCTAAGGACTTCCTTTCAAGCATGAAAGATATCGAACATCTCTTTATTAAAGCTTCTGAGTCTGGGAAGGAAGTTCCGAGGATGCTTGAAGCAAATAAGTTGCATTTCCGTCCCATATTACCAGCAAAAGAAAGTATGCTCATTCTCTTTGAATTACTGTCTAGGAATATTTTATTTTAATTTCTTTTTTGATTCCATTTTATGTATTAGCCACAATGGTTTAAAGAATCTAGGACAAGAATATTCTCTGTTTTTTTATTCCCCTACATTTCATCATTCATGTTTCAATTTTAGACCTACTTGGAGGAGTTTGTTAACTTGGATGTTTTGAAATGTTAGCATGTACGGTATTGACTGAAATGTTTGCTATTTTTTGGAGGATCCATTAGAAACTCGTTTTTTTTTTTCTAATTTTTGGGAGACAATAGGAAATTATTGATTAAAATGTTTCTTGTTTTACCTGAGTTGGTGTATTTTTATAATAAAGTAAAAATTTGCTATGGCAGGTGGATCAATGGGGTCTACATTCTTCAAAGCTTGTTTCTCCTGTGGGGAAGAACATAGCGAAGTTCAAGAAGGTAGGTCTCCTTATCTCTGCTCTTGCAATGACATATTAGAATTATAAAGAAAGGAAAAGAAAATCATTCTTCCAAGGCACAAATTATGATGGATAAGTTTGGAGTTGAACCAATGTTTAAGAATATTTATCACGTAGAGCTACGATTTAATTAGATTAAAGTTTGATAGTTTGAGTTCTTAGGTTGTGTATATCTGGCTTATGTTCAGAGTTATTGACAACATTCTTCATAGACTTGGACATGATTGAATTTGATATCTTTGAATGTTTGGTTAAAGATGAAATTCTGTAAGTTTAGTGACATAATTTACAAGAAATGTCTTCTTACCAAAAGTTTATTTTCTTCACCTGTAGAAGCCAATGCTACATTTGTTGACAATCAATTTGGTATAAACTGAAGATAATGCTCAATCGTTTCAAAAATTCTTCATTTAAGTGGATGCCTTCTTTTTTTGTATTGTCTCTACATCATTTTAAGAAAAGGCAGTGGCTTTTTTTCCTTTTTTGTTTTTTATACTTAAGAGTGCTTTTAGTTTACTTTTCTAAATTGATTTGCCTGGCCTAAAAAGTAAATAAAAATCACGTGAAAGCAAGATGGTATTTTAGTTGGTTAGCATTTGATTTCTAGAAAATTCAACATAACGGAAATCTTGTAGAAGTTGGGTTTCACAAATCACATAGAAAATCCTGGTTTATAATTTAAGAGGCATCAAATGAACAAAAATAGAAATTTGTTAAGAGACATATACTCTTAAAGCAAAACTATTGAACCTTGATGTCAACTTTAAGTTTGGTGTAATAACTTGAGAGAGTGTCCTTGGGATTATTTTGCACACTGGTTTTGTGCTTCACTCGAACTGTAGTTCTCACGCACTGCTCCTAGCTTGTTAAAACAACCTGATTTGGACCTCACTGAGTCCCCTTTCAGCAGTAGAACACTGAACTATGCACCTATCTTTTGATTTTCAATCAGCCATAGTGCTCCATTAATTCACTTAGCCTAAGAACTACCACCTGGCTCACTTGTACAAGAATTCCAGCCTGACTCTTTTTTGGCTTGCTTAACCCTGACTTGAAATGGCAAACTCACTTTGCCTTTGTAGCAAAGAGAAATAGTTTACTAGCATGCTTGCTTAAATTTCAATTTGCTCGTTTTCGTATTGGCTGAATACCCGAAACCAGAGAAAACATTTCTTGGGGAAAACATCGCTTGTCTATCATGTGATACCCCCAAAAGTTTAAGCTTATTGTGGGCAAATGATAGTACTTAAGTTTTAAGTAACATTCTGCCTTGCATTATGTGCATTTAATTGATGGGCTTGTCATGAAAAAACATGATTGTGGAGAAAAATAAAATTGCAAACGCTCAAACACAAATGCAAACATGTAACAGATTGAACACATGACCTCTTGGATGAATTGGATTTGATACTATGTTAAATGACTACTAAACCCAAAATTTTTAAGCTTAGAGGGTAGGATCCAAAATATCATGCATCTTTCTTGTTCTCGATTTTTCTACCTTGATCACTAAACATCTCTTTTAACTGCTTTCTTAGAGCCCGCTCAAACTTCTGTAAAGTACTTAACTTGGCATAGGACCGAATCATCTCGATCATCTTCATCCAGGACTCCTCTGGGTTTGAATTCAAAAGACGAGGTTGAGGACCTTACCAGTAATGTTTTTGATAGTATTCACATGATCTCGAGCAGTCATGCCTCAACCTTGGATAGACTATATGCATGGGAGAGGAAGCTTTATGATGAAGTAAAGGTATTATCGGTTTCTCTAAATCGTTTTAGTTTTTGATTCTGGAACTTCCTAGTTCAGGCAACTAGATTCTAAGTTGTAAATTATATAAGAACCATATAAAATTATTTGGTATTGTGAGAAAAAAATAGAGGTATTTTGTTAATCAAATTCTGAATAGTAGAAAAAGTTTAGTTAAATATTGTAGAAAAGTTATTAATTTTTTGACTGAATTGTTTCTAAATTACAACTTAAATAACAAATTCACTTTGAAATTCTTTGAACAATACATGCTTTTAAAATTTAAAATTAATTTTCTTTTTTTAACAAACAATATACTCCTGCTATTTTATGCTGTCCTTTCCCAAGCACAAAGAATATATTGGTTATCAAATTCTCAACAGATGACATAATTGAATGTTGTTCTTGTAAATATATTAACTTTCTAAATGCTCTAAAATCCAGGCTAGTGAGATGGTCAGAAGAGTGTATGACTCAAAGTGTAAAATATTAAGACAACTGGAATCAAAAGGAGAAAGTCCCGCCAGAATTGATAAAACACGCGCTGTTGTTAAAGATCTACACTCAAGAATCAGAGTTGCAATTCACAGAATTGAGTCGATATCAAAGAGGATTGAAGAACTACGGGATACAGAACTCCAACCGCAACTTGAGGAGCTGATTGAAGGGTATGTGTTTGATATAATTATTTTCTTAATTACTCTTTTAAATATAATGTCACATAGCTTCAATTGGGAGCTATATCATGGATACTACAAGATGTGTATGCCTCTTGTTGGACTTATTAGTCTCAAGAAACATGGTATGTTTGTAAGTCCACAAACTTGTTATATAATGGCTTGAATTTCTTCCTGTTAAATGAGTTAGATGGGACTGGCTGTCACAGACTGAAATTTTGCTTCTCTATTTTTCACAGATTATTGGTCAAATTTGGAAGTCTTGATGTTTTGCTTATATATTTCTCACAGATTTTTGGTCATACTTTAAAAGTCCTGATGTGGTTCTTTAAAATTTTGCTTATTTGAATGCTATTTTGGTTGGCTTTCCAAGTAGTAAAACTATGTTCTCCTGAACTAATAAAACTGCAAAGAAGGCAGTACCCCTGATTAGCTGTATGAAAATAGTCTGACACTGACTAACACAAATTTATATATATATATGGCTTCACAGAAGATATATGCATGGTACCTTCTTTTTGTCAAGGTGTAGATATGATACTAAAACTTTTTGATGTGTGAACAAACTTCCTTTAATAATTTTTGATGTATGTCAAGCTAGAGGGAAACCTAGATATTTTAGGGCTGCATTGTAATCTCTAAGAATAATTGTTATTTCTTTCCTATTTTATATTTATTTGTTTCCTAGTTTATTTAAGATCTCCTTACCTTATAGATGGTAGCTAGATTTCTAGGATATTTGATTTAATATTGTATATTCCTAGAATAATTATCTACCATGTAAGGCTAAGGCTTGGCCCCTATAAATAGAGCCTTACTTCATTGTAAAAAAGTAGCTGATGATGAAATAAGATTTTCTTTCCTCTTATCTTTCTCAGGTTTTCTCCCCTTTCTTCTAAATTTTCCCCATTTTCTGGTCTTCTAATCCTTCTCCCCTTTCTTCCTTTCTCACCCTATCCTGACCCTATCATTTATTTGACCCCATCAGATAGGGTGGCAACTTGGGTTTAAAAGTAGGTAGAGACCTTTTCTACAGTCTACAGAGGAGGGTTTTGATAAATTTCATGAAACTCTATGGGTGGTCTGTAATGATTTTCAAAACTTGAAGGACCTGTAGTAGGCCAAACTTCAGGAGCTCAATGAAATATTCCTTTGTCTTCATTGAGCTTGATTTATCTTAATCAAACACTTTTATTGAATCTTTATTCTTGTTTCATTGTGCCATGGATATGATTTTTATAAAACTTATCAATTTGGTCCTCAAAATATTATCCTTAACTAGCAGTCAAATGACAACTGGATAATGGAAATTCTAATTTTTGGTTATCTTATCAATATTTGAATGAGATAGATGTGTGACGTGAGTTAATAGGCTTTAGTCGGGTTTGGTTTCCTATGATTAGAAGTATCTAGTGGATTACTGAGACGGAAAGTATAACTAGCCCTATTTCTTTCAGTTTCTAAATAGAAGTATCTAGTGGCATTTGTTATTTTTATTTTCTCGTATTTGGAAATAAGTATCAAGTGTGTTATTCTAAAAGAGAAGTGTTTGAAAATAAACATTTTGACATATTATTTTTACATAATAATAATTGTTAAAATCATGATAATAATGCTTGAAAAATATAAACTATAACTATAGTTATGGTGGTTGGTAGCGGTGGCAGTGTTGTTTATGTTGGTGGTGAAGATTATGAGATAATTTTGAGATAATGTTTAACAAAATAACAAGGGTGGGTATGTGTTGGAAATAACTAGTCTTATGTTAAAGCGTATATTAACTAAGACATTTTCTATTTAAATAAAAGTTTTAAAAGATACTTCATTTTTGTTTTTATTCAAATGCAAATGTCTTAGAAAGAATGTTTTAAGTTAAAAAAAATAATAATCTAAAATGTCTTCATGATCAGTATTAAGTTAAATACAGGCTGCAGACACAAGGAAAATCATGTAGGATTATATTTTTTTTCCCTTACTATAATATTTGTTTGTGCACATGGAATTGCCAAACTCAGTCTTAATTCTTGACTTGAAAATTTCATCTTTTTCTGCTATTTACATTGATTCCAGGTTAAGTCGGATGTGGGAAGTAATGTATGAATGTCACAAGCTTCAGTTTCATATTATCTCAGTAGCTTTCAACAATGGCAACAGCAAAATCTCCATACAGTCAGATTCACATCGGCAGATCACCATTCATTTAGAAAGTGAACTAAGCTCTTTGTCTTCGAGTTTTACAAAGTGGATTGGTGCTCAGAATTCTTATCTTCAGGCCATAAAGGATTGGCTTTACAAATGTGTCTATATTCCTCAGAAGTATTCTAGGAGAAAAAGACCATTACCAGCCCCCACTTTGCGAAACTATGGCCCTCCAATATATACCACTTGTGATGTCTGGTTGGAAAAGCTGGCTGAATTGCACCCCGAGCATGTCACTGATTCTATAAAGAAATTAGCAGCGGTAACAATTCGCTTCCTGCCACGCCAAGAAAAGAATCAAGGGAAGAGTGCGACCCGTCTTTCAACGTACTGGAATGCTGATGATGGCAGTGATCCGCCAATTAATATAATGACAGATGAAGCTTCAGAGGAACGGATTTCAGGTTTTGACTGTTTTCTATCAAGCCTGGTGGGATTTATTGGTCAGTTGAACAACTTTGCTAAGGATTCAGTTGATAAGTATGCAGAACTTTTGCAAGCCATCAAAGATGCTAAGAATAATTACACTGAGATGATTAACCGAGACGCTAAGAGTAATGCTGATCAGGTACATAGTAATGATGGTCAGTTGCCATCACAATCTTAAATTTTGAACTCTTGAATGAAGTTGCAAATGAAGAGAAGGAAGAATTACACAGTGTGTGAAAGTTTCATTTGTATAGCTTAAAAACAGAAGCATTTTGAGGTCCCAGCTGAATGGCAATAATTTTATTTTATTTTATTTTTTATTTTCTGGGAGAAAAGAATAAAGGGGTGTTTGGTTGGAATGGAAGAATAGAATAAAGGAAGGTGAAAAGTAATTAGTATGGAGATGTTACAAAGGATGGGAATGAGTTGATGTGTATAAATTTAGCATAGAAAGTAGCATAATCTCATGTTTGATAATGTTGATGTTGTTGTATAGACATAGTATAATGCATTGAAAATGGTCGAATATTTATCTTCAAGTAATGTAACGTTAGACAGATAAACTGTTTCTTTAATCCTAACAGATGATATGATATATATAACCCTCTAATGAATCTAAAACTACAAGGTCGTGGCCTTTTTGAGTTAAATTTTATGAAACACATTCATTTCATATGGTGTGCATGTAAGACACCATTTTCTTCCTTAACATTTAACAATTTAGAGCTGAGAATTTGAAATCAGATTCTTCAATTCTTTTGGTTTCGAAATGTGAAAGGCAAAGGACACCCACAATGCACCACCAATCTTAATTAAAAGTAAGAACAAGTTCTTATTCCATGGTAGTTGTCGTTCATGTCGTGATTCTAGAAAAACTATTGCATATTGACCAAATATATAAAATTAATATAAATAAAATAAAATTATGGGATATAAAAGTCTTACTCTTCAAATTTTATTTATTTTTTATATCTCAAAAGAAACTTTAATTATATAAAAATAAATTCAAGAAAAATTCAATACAAATAGGTATGGCAAAAAAAATATATGGACTGGATATTTATGGGTTTTAATTATTGGATATTTTATCTAATCCAAATTAAGAATCCATTTGGATGGATTGGATTATTGACATCCAATATCCAAATCCAAAAATTCTATTTTGATAATTATTTAAAAATGTATTAAAATTATTTTTATATAAATTATTAATTAATAAAAAATCAAAATATTAATTTGGCCGACGGTGGTCAACTATCGGTCAAACCACCATTGACCAACAGTCAACGATGACACTTTTCAGACACAACCGGTCCTATCGAGACTGACAACTCCTGCTCTATAGGAATCCAGTGGAATTACTAGATTCCAATGCTTATTTAGGTTCTAGAAGGTGGTTAAATATTTTGCCACCTCTTGTGACAAAAATAGGCTTTGGAATCCGATGAAATCATTGATTCATGTAGATCGGAAGTTTTAGGTCCTCATGGGACTAACCAATGCTTATTTAGGTTCTAGAAGGTGGTTAAATATTTTGCCACCTCTTGTGATCAAAATAGGTTTCCGAATCCAATGAAATCATTGATTCATGTAGACCGGAAGTTTTAGGTCCTCATGGGACTAACTATGCCTTCAAATCGTGATCATTTTTCTTAATTTATAAATAAATTATGAAATTGTTTATTCAATTTATTAAATATTGATTGAAGTTTATTTTGTAATTTAAAGAATTATGTATGAGTATATTTGTCAATTTACAATGTAAAATTAGGTGTTTGCAATCCATAATCCAATTCATTTTTAGAATATGAGGCATCTTTTGGATTGTGTGATTTTAAAATCCATGGATTTTGTACAATCTATGAATTCAAAATCCATATATTTGATAAATTCTATTGTTTGGTTTTGCTGGAGGGTTTATTCCCACGGTTGGATGCGTGCCACATGTCCTATGCAAGAGCACGAGATCAATGAAAGGAAACGTTCCACGTGTCTTTGTTCCTGTTGACAGTCCAAAACGGGGGATTAAGTGATTTCTGGTAAAGCCTATTAAAAACATTTATGGTGATTACTGTTGAAAAGTATGGGGAGAATCGCCCAATGATGGCTTAACTGAGATTAAGCATGGTGTTACTGTCCAAGATCCAGAGTATTCGGGATAATGCGTGTAAAGAGTGTCGTAATCTACCTACCCTCACCAACCGTCAGAACGGGGGCTATATAAGGGGTAGCAGTGGAGGAAGAAAGAGAGACCTTTTTTTTATATATAGATATTATTTCTATAATCAGTTACTGTATTCGTTGTAATTCGTTCTTAAGAGAAAATAAGAATATCAGTGGACGTAGGCTTGGTCCAAGAACCGCCGAACCACCTTAAAACTCCTTCGCATTCCTATTTTGTTCAGATATCTACACACACACACACATTCACCATGCTAATCGTCGGATATCATAGTTGATATACTACGTGATCGCGTACTCGATCCCATCAAGGTCGATCGAGTATCTCTCACTGGTGCCATTTTTCGTACCAACATTTTGCCTCTAGAAAGAGGGCATTCGCCTTGAAAATCCAGCCACCACCGTTACGACATTCGCAAAGCTTGCTATGACCAGGACGCGAAGCCAAATGGTTGGGGACAACGCCGGAGGGCTCAGACAGTCCCGCCTCCAATAACGAACCATGCAGCTGCCCCTGGGGAAGACCCCACTACCAACGGGGTAACCCCCGTGATGGACATGATCCAAACTCTAACCAGCGAGGTCCAAAGACTGCAGCACAACATGGAGCGCATGAAGAATACGCACCCAACGAGCCATCGACTAAACTCGCGGAATATGACTACTCCTAGCTGGGAGTTGGAGTTCGTAGAGGATGGCTCGAGCTCTTCACAGTCTACCAGCAGAAGGTTCTGTGAGAAGCACGGGGCGAGGCATCCCCTCGAAAGCGAAACTCAGGAAAACAACGACCTTTCTGAGCGATCGAAAAGACTCGCGGAGAGTAAAATTGCTTGTCCCCTTCCTAGAAGGCAACAAGGGAGACAGGCTCGACGAAGCATTCTAGGCCCTTAGTGTGGGTCAGAAACGTCGATTCTAATTGAGAAAAGTCGAACCCATACGTGCGACCCACGACGAAACAACCAGACAACGACGTTCGATTTTAGCTATCAACCAAGTAACCCTGCGACCTCGTCCTATGCAACCTCATCTATAAAGAGCGGTAGGAGAAGGGCAGCGGACACTTAAACTCGCGGAAGCCCAATCTTCGAGGTGTTTGATAATCCTAGATTAGTTATGCTTTGTACGTCAATTTATTAGGATTATCGGATGCTTTGTACATAGTTTTGATCCTGAATATTACTTAATGGTGTTATTGTCTGTTTCACGACAAAACGAGTTTAAGAAGTAAAACATGACGTTTGCGGCACGTTTTTGTAAAGAAAAGCAACACCCAAAAGTTTGGTGAAGTTCTGAGGTGATTAGAAGAAGCTCGGGATGCGTCGGGAACTAATCAGAAGGCAAAACGGTTGAAGATCCAAGAAATGGCAAAATCGTAAATTCAGCTTCAAGGCAAGAGAACGTTGCCTAGACGACAAGCCCTTGTCACCTAGGTGACAAACTCTCTGGAATTTGTTCACTTACAGGATTTTTGCTTGTCGTCGAGGCGATATCGGGAAAAGTTGAAACGTTGCGTTCAGTGTTTAGACGTTTTTAGGTTAGATTTTTTGTGAGTATATAAACGAACTGAATATTTGTAAAGAGGGGATATACTCTTAGGGTTAAGGTTTGAGAGAAAACTCTTAGATTCGTTAGAAATCCATTGATCCTAAGGATTGATTCTTTGTAAAAAGGGTTAGTTAGAGGGGATTTCACATTTTGATTCATATGTTCATGGAAGACACCACGGTTTTGAGGTTTGTCTTCCCATTTCATGTGTAACTAAACTCTACTTTGGTATCCAATGTAGCCTCATTTGAAGGCTTGATGATTTAATGAAGATTTACTTGATATCTCATGTCATTTGCACTCTTGTTTCATTTATTGTGTTTATTGAATGCTTCCATTGATGCCATTGAATGATTGTCTTTGTTTAGGACTGATTATCTTTGCTATAGGTTGATTATCATTGCTAAATATTGATTATCTTTGTATTTGGTTGGTGTTAGACTTGAGACAAGGTTGGGTATTGCAAAATACCCCCTTGATGAGCTCTCTTAAATGATTGATTCGTATTTGAGCATACGCCCTGCCTTGTTGTAATACCTCTATTCTTACTAACTTACTAGATAGAAAATAATGCTATCAGTGTGAAATATGCACAATGTAAAACTCATATGAATAAAAGCATGCGCGCACGGCTTTTACTTTTACTATAAAGTAATAAATACATGGTACATAATCAAAATACTTCTACATATACACAAAATATTTCTTTTTATGTACATAACAAAAACATGGACGTGTGAACAGTAGCCCGCCTCTCCCTCGCCCATCGACTATTCGTTCCGGTCACGAACACCTGTTACCTGCAAAATGTTGAAATTAACAGGGTGAGCGCTAGTTGCTCAGTAAGTAAATTAAACTAAACCATTAAAACCCCCGTTGAACTAAGTAACTTCAACATAATAACTAATGGCTTTTCTTGCTTTTCTTTTCTAACTCATACACATGTCATACCATTACTACTAATATTTACAGCACTATGTAAATAAGTAT
>WYDK02000027.1:2079247-2090431 GCA_009867345.2 Toxicodendron radicans | reverse complement strand
AAACACCTCAACCCAAGGGTATAAGATTACCCCCAACTTACCCCCTAAAAACACTATTGGTAATGTTTTTTTCCGGTGATCTTTTTTTACTTGCCAACCAAACATCGTCATCTGAGCAATTTAAGTTTTATTACCCATGTTATCTAATATTAACCCGAACCAAACGCACCCTATTTGTTATATAGATGGTAATCTGTTTACCTCCAATTTTATAAGTATTCTGAGTTTACTTGCTAATTTTTTTTGTTTGTTAAAATTTTACTCCTTATTAATAAAATGTTAGGACAATAATGCCCTTATTATTTAAACAATTTACATGAATTTTTTGTTATAATTATGTCTTTAACTATTAACATTTTTTTTTGACAAAAATGCCCTAGTATAAAAACAATTTACCTCCATCACCCACAGCCACTGTCGCCATCGCCGCCACCACCACCATTGTCGGTCGCCGGTCGACATTGACCAGACAGCAGTAGGAAGTCGCTAGACATCGATGTAGCAGGAAAAGGCCCGATCTATCTGGCCGTTGTTAATGGCCAGAATCTGGCCGACAACGACGACCCAATTTTGGTCGATGTTAATGGCCAGATCGACGCACGACCAGTTAGATTCAGCCGGTCGTGCGCCATTCCGACTACTGCCGGCGGTCGACAATGGCTTGGGGTGGGTGGGGGTGATTTTGTTACAAATTAAACTTTTATATGTTGGGATGTTTTAGCATAATTTCAAATATAAGGGGTTCAAACAATTATTCAAAAATAAATAATAAAAATAATATTTTATTAATATTTAAAAAAAGAGAACAATTTAGTAATCTATATAACATATCCACCAACTTATCCTTCCAACCAAACATATTAATATAACATACCCAGCAATTTATTCCAATCTAACCAAACACATTTCCCTAACACATTCCCAGTAATCTTCAAGGTTATCCATCTTTTCATTAATATAACATTCTCAATAATACAATATTCCCTTAATCAAACGCCTCCTAAAGATTATTAAGAATGTTACATTTAATATGTATAGTTAGATTGGAATAAATTGGTGAGTATGTTATATGTTTGGTTGAGAGGAATAAAAGAATTTTGGTAGAAGCTTTTTACCGAATTACCCTTCTTTTTTAATAATAATAATAATATTATTATTATTATTATTTAACATAATTATAATATAATAATGTTATATTTAAACTTCCTCTTTCTTTCTCTTAACTGTAACTTTCTCTAGGTTCTTCTACGAAGTCTCTGCAAGTCAGTCGTTTTATTTCATGTAGATCATCATTGTTTTTGAGCACGACAAAACTTGCTTCGAGTTTTAGGCCTTTAACGCAAGTGGGGTTTGGTTCTTTGTGGAGGAAAACAAATAAAAATGGTTTCTTGGTGATCAGGAGCTCAACGTTTGTAAATGATGGCGATCCTAGCGGAGCAACGGGTGGGCCCGACAGTTCACAAGACGATTCTTTTGCGATTGAAAATGACTAACCAACAAACACGTCAACAATAACATAAAAAACGACAATGTCAACCACAATAACATCATATCCATGGTCAGAAACGGCTAGATTGGCGCATGATCGATCAGATCCGACAAGCCGTGTGCCATTCCAGTGACGGCGGGCCTCAACCGATGGTGGTGGTTGGCGATCGACAGTGGTCTTGAGCGACTAGGGTGTTTTGGCTAAATTTATATAAATTGTTTCCAGAACAAGGACATTATTGTTCAAAAAATTTATTACTTGAAGGTAAAACTGTAACAAAATTAATATTACCAAATAATCTTAGCATATTTAAGAAACGGTTGATATTCAGATTACCACCTATATAATCTACAGTGATTACTATTGGTATTGGAAGATTACTGAAATGTTTTATTACTTGACAACCAAACATAATAATGGTAGTAATATAAGATAATATTACTAGAGTAACGGGAGATAACCCCTTACCAAACGCATTAGTAATGCTCAATCATTATGATTACGCCATGTTAGTTTATATACAATTAGTACAAGTAGGGTGACTCAGGAACAAAATTAGAAAAAAAATGTTATATTTATGAAGTCGAGATACAAATTGATGTGATTTTTAAAATATATTTTTAAATATTAAACTTATTTAAAAGATCAACCAATCTCCAAATATAATGATGCCAAGCCTGAGAAAGGCCTCTGTGGATTAGGGCCATCCCTACAACAAATCCTCTAATTCCTCTAGGAATGACTTTAAAAAACTCAGTCCTCAGAGTTTGCATATATTGCATAGCAACAAATCAAGACCAAAATCAATGTAACTATTACTCATAATTGAAATTAACTATTCAACGCATATTTAAGGTATATATTTTCCGGGCTTCTGATTTTCAGACTAAATAATATTCTTTACTATAAGGAAAACAAAATGATTCCAAATAGATGGGGTGTGCGAGGGGTCTAAATAAGTTGAAAATTTGACGATAAAGTACCAAAATTGGTATTCCATCTACATCTTAAACCATTCTAGTGCCATTTGAAGTCGGTTCAACATACAGCAATAACAATCTTTTGAAGGGCGGGAGAGGAGATTCCAGATAGAGAGTACAAAATTCTAAAATCCGCCACAATGGGCATTCTATCTCCAACCTCTGCCTTCTATTGTAAATTTTACCACAACAGAATTCCAAAAAAGAACCACAATTTGCATTTCATCAACAGCTTTTATCATATATAATTATTTATAAATTCAACATATATTAGACTACACCAGATATATATCAAAATTTGGAGTCATATTGTTAAACTGAGACGTTTGATCTCTAAAAATGAGCTAAATTATTTGTGTGGCAAAATGATGACAGAAAAATGTAAGTACAATATCTGCCTAAAACATATTTGCCATAAACGCTACTGAATGCCAATCGAAAAATACAGAAAAAATGTATATACATTCAACACTACTACAAATGAAATATAAATATATATATATAATCTCCTGTGGACCAGGTAAAACCAAGACCAGTCAACCCATCACAATAAGATAAATCTATGAACTCCTATGCTATTACAATAGTCAACACTAATATAGAAGAAATTGAAATCAGTTACCAGGCATACTGAAACGTTCAAAATGAATAATCTGCCAGTAATTAGTAATTACCCAAGAGAAGTGGGGTAGTGATGTCTAAATCATATGTCCATTACAGTGGCTTGCTATGCCTTCAGCTTGCCACCCGTTCCACGTTTGTTGTGCCAAACACCACTTCTATCACCATTCATTGGGTTTTTCTTTGCTGCAACTGAACATTGATCAGCTCGACCACCTTTACTAGTCATTTCTATCTGAAGCTTACGCCTCTGCATCCTATTCTCTAATCGTATTCCTCTTAGAGCACAGGCTCTTTGCTCAATTTCTAAAGCTCGTGAAAAATTCCAAATCCTAACAATCCCTTTCTCGCCACCACAAACTATACGATCAGCACCAATGGCCACTGAGATTAAATTGCACTCAAACCCATGTAGCATTCTTTGAGGTGGCTCCACATTACTAACCCTTGAAATCCTCTTCCTTGAAAAATGCTTGCTAGTCCTTACCAACTTTCTAACATCAATCAGTGCAAGCTTCCCATCATCGGCGGCTGAGACAAGCCAAGGAAACTCAAAAGCTAAGGAATTAACAGGTCCTGAGTGAGGAATCCATGTTGCAACTTGGAAAAGATTAGTTTCATTACAATCATTTAAGATCTCAAACATGTGTATTGTCCCATCCTCTCCTCCAGTGAAAAGAAAATCTCCTGTACGGCTTCGAGCCAATGATAAAGCATTACCAGCATGGGCACCATGAAAAACAGTCAGTATAGTACCACTATTAGTATCCCAAACATAAACATCGGAGCCCGATGTACTAGCAACTGTACTGTCGTTAGGAGCGAGGCCATAAACCCAGTCACTATGCCTCAAGATCTTTACACACTTCAATGATGCTCGATCCCATACACGTACAGTCATGTCCCACGAACCACTATATATCCACTTAAGATCCAAAGCAAGGGATGTTATGGGGCCATCATGTTCCCAAAGACGAAACTCAGTGTTTTCTTTCTCTGAACCACAAAGGTCGAACAAATATGGGAGACTCTCAACTGCTTTCCAACAATGTATAAATCCATCAGTACCCCCAGCAACCAAAAGTTTCCTATCAGCTGCAACAGCTCTAATAGTGCAACCAAGGGGTCGAGATGATGCAATTGACAACCCTTCCTCCAAGTCCCACATTCGCACAATTGCATCATACCCAGAAGTAAATATGAGCTTCGCAGAAGCCAAAACAAAAACTGTGAGAACAGCTTCAGTATGACCATACAAAACATCAATACTATAACGTCCCAGAAAAGTCTTACTCCTAAACTCTCTCTCCACAAACAGATCCTTCCATGACTTCTCATCCTGAAACTCTGTACTCAATGCAGTAGGAACTATCGGAAGTCCCCATCTCTCACAATAAAATTCCTTCCAAGCATGATGCTCTGATGCTATTCTATGTAGAACTGTTGACACGCATGAAACTACACCTAACTCTTTTGGGTCAAGGCAGTTAAGGATTTCAGATATCAATGCTGGAGGAAGATCAATTATTGACCGACGACAATTTGATAAAACATCATCACAGGGCAACTTTTCTCCACTACAAGAACATAAAACTCCCTCTAAGGTGGAATTTGCACTTTCAAAATATTTGCATTTGGGTTTAGCAAAGAGATTGCTACAGTTTGATTCAATATTTTGAGATTCGGTTATCAAATTGAAGTGAAGTGAATCAGCTCGACTTTGAAAGCTATTTTCAACACAAATTGGCAAATCCTCGGAAACCTGAGTGCTTCGTTGGCATTCAAATGCCATAAAAGAATCGTTAAACCTAAACTAAAAATTCAATAATCAAAACCTAACTGCCTTGCGACCAAAAACCCAAATCACGAAAGCAATTAAACAAGCAAAATTTAGAGAGATCTGAAAAAATTAATCAAAGAATGGAAATTTAATCCCTAAAGAGGCCAGAAATTTAAAAAAAAAAAAATTATATAGAACTTGAGTGGTAAAAATTACCTTGATCCTCGGAGAAGAAAAATTTCAAGTGATGAGTTGCTTGGTTAATGTTAGGGATTTATAGAACGAAACGAACTTGGGAGGAATATTGTTTGATATTTCCACCATCTAATGGTTAAGGAATCGGACGGTTGAGACGTCATAGGATGGTACCAGCCGTAGGATTAATAAATGTACATGGTTTAGTCCCAACATTCATCGTTTCTAATTTTCTAGCTAAATTCCCCCACGCATTTGAGGAGTTTATTAAAGCACCCATTAGTTTGGGAAATTAGAATCCAATCCTTATTCTTTAATATTTACGTTAAACTTAAATAAAAAGTAGGTAGGTAAGTTTATAATTTTTTATTTTAGAGAGGGTTCTTTTAACTTTTTATCATTCCTAAGGAAAATCTGGCTTTATATTTGTCATTCTCATTCTCATTCTCTCCCTTTTTCTTTTTTTCTTCCTCATTCCCCTTGTTTTTTTTTTTCCATTTCTCTCTCCCCCATTGCTCACCAAGAAATGCCTCAATAGGCTTCCCTAAGGCTAGATCCAACCTCTATCACCTATGTAGAGGTCAGGTCTAACCTTTACTAGCATTGAGACGGCTTAATTTAACCTCTTTTAATGTTGAGAGACCAGATCTAGCTCATTGGCGTCGTGAGCCAGATTTGGCCTCTTGACGCTAATAGAGGCCAAATCAAGCCTCTATGGTGCTGGAAAGGTTAGATCGGGCCTTGGTCGATGCCAAAAGGCCAGATACTAGCCTCTATCGGCACAAAATTGAATCTTCTATGCCTTTTCGCAGCTTCCGTGAGGCTCTAGGCCATTCGTAGTCGTCGTGAGGCCTTTGATGGTTTTAAAGGCTTCCTCGTGGTCCTCAAGGCCTTTAGCAACTATCGAGAGGCCATGGATGACATCGCTAGTAGCTATTGGGTGTTTGGGGGTTAACAAGGGTCAAAGTGTCAATTTTCTAAGTAATGGGTTCGGTAGGGGAATTAGGGGTTTGTGTGTAATGTTGTCCAAGGGTGTACTAATCTTTCCCCTTCTCAAATAAATTTCATTAACAAAATCGGATGGAATTGGGCCTGAGTTTTATTTTTGAGTGATACTACACTTACAAAGTCCATATACAAAGATATATGTACAAAGTGATGTGTCATACCATGATTGAATGAGTGAATTTGATTTTAGTTAAAAAGCTGATTTTACAAATTTACTCTTTCAATCATAGTATGACACATCTCCTTTTCTCCACCACACCTTCTTCTCTCTCATTAATTAATTTATTTTCAATTTTCATTACATATCCCAACACTTTTCATCCATCTCTTTTATCAATAAATAAATAAAAAAAGCCTCTTCTTATTCGCTCTCATTTTCTCCACCACCCTTATTCTCTCTCATTAATTAATTTATTTTCATTACATATCCCTAACACTTTTCAATCTCAAGATGTCTTATTGATTCATTCCTCTTTTTTTTTTCTTCATTGAGTCTTTGTTTCCTCACTTCATTCTTCTTCTTCCCAACAATGATCCTATGCCTTTTAGTCTTCCATGCCATCACCAAATGCACCCTGAAAAACGTCGACTTGTTGACAACAATCATGGTGAAGATGATGTGAGGTAAGAGAAGATGAAGAATAAAGATGATGTGAGGTAAGAGAAGATGAAGAATGAAGGTGATGCGAGGTAAAAGAAGATGAAGACGAAGATAAAGATTTCTTGCACGGGTGCAACGAAGAATGAAGAATGAGATGAAGAATGAATTTAGGGATTTTGATTTTTATGACTCGATTTTGTGGACGGGCCGGTTGGATCGGCGGTTCACTACTGTTCATCCGGCCCACACCGATTTATAGGTTGAGAATGAGTTTTATTATATCTCGGACAGAACAGGTGGCCGGTCAAACCAGTCTAACCACCCGGTCCGATCCGGGTTTCTAATAAGTTTGCATGAAATGTCACAATAAGTCATTTTGTTTTATGCGAAATGGCCATTATTCTTCATTTTCAATCATTTTAATTTTTTAGAAATGCCACACATCTTCATTTTCAAATAAAAATGAATTGATATATTTATGAAATGTAGAGGCAAGTAGGTAACAAGAAGAGGAAGAGAGATGAGCAACCGAAAGAGCCCAGATACAAGCATATATTGCATAGGCATTACAATGTTGTTGTCACTGTTCAAGTGACAAGGGCGCAATCAGCAAAATACAATTATATTTGATTTAAGGATTATCTTAATAAAATTCATTGATTATACATTGACATGATTTTATTAATTATACAGATGGGATAATCAATTTAAACACACCGAAGGTTTGTGCAATCCAGATAAACCCCTTATTGTGTGGGTAACAACGCAAACCTCTTGTTGTTTGTCTTTTTTTGTAATTTCGACAGAATTGTGTCAAATGACATTAATGCCATTTTTCATAGAAAACAAGTCTCCCCAACACAATCCAAGTTTGACAACCATCTGCACTCTATCACTGGCCGTCACCGAAACACCATCACCATTAAACATTACTAGTCTCCAACCAAAAATTCACCACTAATCACAACACTATTAAACTAAAATTCACAATGTTGGGGGGTTTTTCTGCATGGTCAGATGTGTGCCACGTGTCCAGAGTCAAGGGTACGAGATAGACGAGTAAGAGTGCTCCACGTGTCCTTGTTCTAGTTGATAGCCCAAAAACGGGGGATTGAGTAAACCCCAGTAAAGTGTGATTGACGACATTTAATGCGATCACTGTGGTAAAGTATGGGATGAAGCGTCTAAAACTGGTTTAACTGGGATTAAGCATAGTGTTACTGTCTAATATCCAAGATATCCGAGATAATGTATGCAAAAATTGCCGTAATCTACCCATTCTCACCAACTGTCAGAACGGGGGCTATATAAGGAGTAACAGTGGGAAGAGCAGAAGATGATTCTTTTTTGAAGATAAGCAAGCTTTGTCACCATATATTTTTACCGGTTTTCTCTGTAACTCTTTCTCAAAAAGCAATAAGAAACTCAGTGGACATAGGCTTGGTCTAAATACCGCCAAACCACTTAAAAACTCTCTTTGTCATTTCCATTATGTTTACATATCTATACACACTCATATTTTCAATGCTAACCGCTGGATATCATAGTCGATATACAGTGGTTACGCCATTGCTTACCTGGTCCCACCAAGGTCGATCGAGTATCTCTTGTTAGTGGGGATTTTAGTACTAACATTTTGGCTCTAGAAGGAAAGGCCTTTGCAATGAAAATCCATTCACCACTATAACCACATTCGTAAAACCTGCCATGACCAGGACTCGAAGCCAAATGGTTGGAGACAACACTGGAAGGGCTCAGGCAGTCCCACCGGTCTCACTTCCTCTAACGAACTGAAGCCCCTAGGGGAGGCGTCTTAGTCAATCGGGAAACCTCTGTAATAGACATGATCCAAACTTTAACCAGCGTAGTTCAAACGCTGCAACACAACATGGAGCGTATGAAAAATACGCACCCAATGAGCCATCAACTAGACTCGTGAAACACGACTCCTAGTTGGGAGTTGGAGTCCGCAGAGGATGGCTTAAACTCTTCACAGTCTACGGGAATAAGGTTCCGTGAGAAGCACGGGGCGAGGCTAGGCATCCCATCGAGCATGAAACTTAGGAAAATAATAACCTTGCCGAGCAACCAGAAAGGGTCACGACGGGTAAAAATACCTGTCCACCTCCTAGGTGACAACAAGGGAGGCAGGCGCGACAAAGCATTGCAGACCCACAATGCGAATCAGAAGTGCCGATTCTGATGGAGAGAAGTTGAACCTATGCAAGCGACCCACGGTGAAGCAATCGGACAGAAACGTCCGATTTTAGCTATTGACAAAGTGACCCTGCTACTTCATCCTATGCAAGCTCATCTCGAAAGGACGATAGGGGAAAGGCAACGGACATCCGTGAATACTTAAATTTGTAGAAGCCTGATCTTCGGGGCTATCTCCAGGCAAATCGGTGGTCGAACAAAGATGGTTCTCGATTCCCCCGGACCGATGCTCAGTTAGATCGGGTGTAAGAGATGCTCGAAAATATGAGGGAACAACGCAACGCCCCAAAAGCTCGAGACACAAGATCCCCCTTTTCAGAACAAGTTCGCACAACCCCACTATCGCAAGGGTTCAAGGTCCCGGATGTAAAGTTCAATGGCACAGATGATCCGAAATATCATCTTGACTCCTTTAGCGACCTAATGGAACTTCACCAAGTTTGCAACCTCGTAAGATGTCGATGTTTCATCGTCACTCTCATGGGTGACGTAAAAATATGGTTCAAATGAATCCCAGCCTGGTCAATCCGAACCTGGGACCAACTCACCTCTATGTTCCTTTAATAATTCCAAGTGAGACGACTGTTCGCCATGCCCATCAGTTACTTAAGCAACATCCGACAAGAAATAGGAGAAACGTTAACCTCTTACCTCGCTTATTTCCAAACCGAGCAAGGAAATGTGGTAGACGCACCGGAAGAGGTAATTCGCACGTTCCTAATTGTTGGGATTAGGCCGCAGACTGATCTATGGAAAGAATTTCAGGCTGAGGATCATGTTAGCTTGACAAAATTCTATTAAATGGCAGCCAAATACCAGTGAGTGGAAAGCTCAGTAGCTGCTTTGGGTGAGAGAGCAGGAGGTGAGAGTGATGAAAGACGAAGAGAAGATCGGTCGAAACTAAGAATGAGGGGTGATCGCGACCAAGCAAGGGATCATCGACATTTCCAAAAAAGGCCACGGATAGATCTTCGAAAGGAGAATAACGACCACCCCCGATTCGACCAACATAGCCCTCTGGTATCAACTATCAGCGAGGTGTTGACTGCCTCTAGAGAAGTTCAACAACTATCGCACCCGGAAAAACTAAAGGGGCCCAGGCATAAGAGAGACATGCAAAAATATTGCCGATTTCATTGCGACGTAGGTCACAGTACCAACGAATGTTGTGCGTTGAAAGATGCAATCGAGGGACTCATACGAAAAGGATGGCTGTAAGAATATGTGGCCAAAGAGCGAGCAAACGATAACCGAGAGGGGAGCAAGTCCCCTAGGAGGGAACCCACTGAGAATGGAGAATGTCACATTAGGATGATATTCGGCGGGCCTTACATAGCTGGAAGTTCTAAGAGAGCACGGGTGAAACACGCTCGCGAGGCAAGAACGGACTCTGCCCCCTACATTTTCAACATTGAGGCAAAACCATCAAAATGATCGCTTCAGCAGAGCCCGGTCATTGGTTTCACAGAAGAAGAGGCCGCTAGTACAAAGCAGCCTCACCAGGATGCATTAGTAGTGACAACCAAGATAATAAACGACAAGGTTTCCAGGGTGATGGTTGACAACAGAAGTGCGATCAACGTCTTATTCTTTGATGCATTCAAAAGGATGGGTTTCTGAGAGCGCGATGTAGGTACAACTTCCACACCTATATATGGTTTCACATGCGATCATCTCTTTCCAAGAGGCATCATCACCTTACCAGTAACACTGGGCGAGGGGCAGATAACATCTAAAGTAATAACAAATTTCTTGGTGATCAAGTGCCCAACGGCTTACAACACGATCTTAGGAAGGCCGATATTGGCCTACCTAAAAGCTATAACATTAATCCATTTCCAAGCGATGAAATTCTCCACTCCATCAAGAGTTGGCATTGTCAGAGGTTCCCAGGCGGAATTGAGAAAGTGTTATGACCACGAGGTTTCAGTCGCGGAGAAAGGGAAAATCATAATTGCGATGACGGTTGGGCCAATTAGCCCGCACTCCATTGGGATAGAGGATTCCATCGATTTCTGCCTACACAGGGAAGACTTTTTAACAGGCCCGGTGGAAGAAATGTGTGAAATATCGATCAGTCTAGAAGATCCCTCACGAGTATTGAAGATCGGGAGTAACTTGGAGAAATATGTGTCCGAGCAATTAATTGCCTTTCTAAAGGCCAACTCGGACGTTTTGCATGGGTGCACGCGGATATGGTGGGCAAAAATTGATACGAACCCTTGGTGTTAGGCAACACGAACCCCAATGCAAGATTTGAACCCGTATAATCTCTAACCCAAAAACCCAACAC
>WYDK02000027.1:2015362-2037197 GCA_009867345.2 Toxicodendron radicans | reverse complement strand
AATTGATTAGTATTGATTAATTGTTTAGTGATATAAATTATATAAATATAATTATGTTTATTAATTAATTAAAAAAAATCCTAATAAATTACCAAATTCGCCTCTAAAATATACAAAACAGGGGATTCGATGATATTTGTCAAATTCATGTAGGACCGGTCCTGTGATCCTACTAGACTTAGGACCAGAACGGGCCCTCCCATAAGCAAATGGGTTCAGATCAGTCTCTTAAAAATTGGGACCGTTGGGACCAGGCCCGGACCGGCCCACCTCTAGCTTGAACCGATAGCAACACTTTCAATTTCTTTGGGACTAATATTACGCTAATCCTAGAGCTGAATAAAAAATTTCGAGTTTGCATTTAACAATAGAGACAATAACCCAGGCGGCATTTGACCAAAGTCAACAAAAGAATGCTGAGAATCTCAGGAAAAATAATTCCAGAGGAGAATTTTAAGTTTGGCTAAAGATGTTGACCATCACTACCTTGGTTTTACCAAGAAGTGGTTTGGTGGGAGGTATTGAAAGTGATGCTTATATATGGCTGCTGTGCTAACTGATGACGAAGACTTTGTCAACAACTCTCAAGTCTCCTTCGTTGTTTATATATTGCAAAAATAAGAGAAAAATAAAATATATGTTAGATTTACTAAAAATAAAATGCAAAAGAATTTTTTTTTTTTTACACTTTTCCCCAGTTACATAAATCTATAAATATGGGTCATTTTCACCCATTTTCATACTATTCATAAGAGTTGACGACATTTATTTTTTAATAAATGTCGTTAAAATTTTTTAGACGATAGATAGAATCTCAAATTTGTATCTTAATTCATGTAGTAATTGATTTAGTAAGTTAATTTAGTTACCAAATCAACTTCAACAAATATTAGGATATAAATTTGAGATCTTATCTTTATACATATAACATTACTATAATGAATAATAATGATGGTTTTTCAAATTTTGAAAACACAAAATCTGACAATATTAAAAGGCCAATTTCACAAATTTTTTCACACAATCATGATGTGACAATTTGTAATTGGTCCAATGAGATCCGTCTAACCAATTTACAAGCTGTCACGTCGCGTTTGTGGGAGAAAATTTATGAAATTTGGTTATAGAACCATTTTTTCCCATATTAAAAACCACCTAAATATCTTAATTTTTTTATTTTTTTTTTACCATTGTTTCATCACAATTCTGTCAGATTGCACATCTTGAAACCACTTAATATTAAAAGTGGAAGTTGAAACTTGTCTTTCATAAATCAGAAATAATTTTATTTAATTATTTCATTATAAAATTATTTTCATCCTAGTTCTAATTAACCACCTACATGCTGGACAAATTATCCTTCAGAAACTAGGTTGGTGCGTTCTGTTATTACTTTATTTAATCTAGATTTAAAAAATAAAGAAAGACTAGATAAAGACGGTTGACTTATAGATTGGAAAAATCTATTGCAGACCGAGATAAAGAGTGAACAAATTTAATCAATCAAAGTGGAACTTTCGTAGAAAGGAGTGTTTATTGTGAGTGGGGACCTCGAAGACTTGCGGTGAACGACGACTCTCAAGTCTTCTTCCTCCCAAGTCTCTTCTCTTGTTGCATGTCTCCTCTCTTGCTGCATTATAATAAGTTCTTGTTAAGTTTTCAAAAAATAATTAAAATGATTAGAAAAATGTGGGTGATTTGGGTGATGATGCTGTTATGGTGGCCAACATCCAGCTCGAACGTAAAGCCTGGTTGCCCTGAAACTTGTGGGAATGTCAGTGTTCCTTATCCGTACGGGATCAATAGCGATGACTGCGCCCTAAACAATCATTTCCGATTAAAATGCAAAGACAGTAAACTGTTGTTTGGAAACAACATTGATGCTCTCAGTATATCACTTGAAGAGGGCACCTTACTCACCAGCATCTACGCAGCCTACAGTTGCTACAATGAGAGTGGATTGAATGGCAGTTTTCCTCAGAACATCAACTTAGGAGCTGGTCCATTCAGGTTTTCAGATACGCATAACAAGTTCACAGCTTATGGGTGTGATACCTTGGCCTATATGACTGACGCGAAAGGAAGTTTTGGTAGTGCTTGTGGTTCCTTATGCTCAGGTAAGCCTGACTCTATAAACGCATCTGACGGCTCTTGCTCAGGCATCGGTTGTTGCCAGACTCCAGTACCCAAAAGTCTCAAGACATTGAATATCAGTGTTCGTTCTCCATATAATCACAAATATGTTTGGAAGTTTTATCCGTGTGATTATGCAATTTTAGCAGACGAAAGGACTTTTAATATTTCAGATTTGTGGAGTTCTCTTGGCCCTGATAATAAGTATGTAAAATCAAATGTAACTGTTGAATGGGTAGTTGAAGAAAAGAAGTGCGATGAAGCAAGGATGAATGAATCCACTTATGCTTGTAAAGAGAATACAAATTGTAGGTATTCTGAAAATGGAAAAGGATATCGTTGCTCGTGCAATGAAGGATTTCAGGGTAACCCCTATCTCGGATGTGAAGGTAAATTTTATATTGTACAAATTGTGTCTCTTTTACTTTTGTTTATGCATGATAATTAATTTAATTAATTGGTTTCAGACATTGACGAATGCAAAGACCTGAAAAAATACCCATGCTACGGCAGTTGCAAGAACACAAAGGGGAATTATACATGCAGCTGTCCACTTGGTATGAGGGGAGATGGTAAACCTAATTGTCAAGGATTCCGTATCACTACTATAGCTGGAGGTAATATCTATCGTTTATTATTTATTATTTTTCATATATATATATTCTTCTTGGTCCTCTACGGTAATATATAATTTCATTGCTCACTTTGCAGTTATTGGATTAATCATTGTTGTTCTCGTTCTCGGAGTTGTAGCTGTTATAGCCTGCAAGAATCGAAGAAAAGAGAGAAACTTTTTAGAGAATGGGGGTATGATATTGAAGCACCAGCGTGTCAGGATTTTCTGTGAAGCAGAGCTAGCAAAAGCTACTAAAAATTATGATAATTCTCAGTTTCTTGGTGAAGGTGGCTTTGGTTCTGTTTACAAAGGAAATCTACCTGACAATACCCTTGTTGCAGTGAAGAAGCCTAAACAGGTGGATAAGACTCGAATGAATCAGGAATTTAAACATGAAATTGGCATTGTTTCACAGGTCAACCATAAAAATGTGGTTAAGCTTTTGGGCTTGTGTTTGCAAACCAAAGAGCCATTGTTGGTATATGAATTCATTTCTAATGGAACTCTTTACCAACATATACATGACAAGAGGTCACCAGTTCTTAGATCTTGGAAAAATCGTCTCAGGATAGCTACAGAGACAGCGCTTGCTCTTGACTACTTCCATTCTCTAGCAAGCCCTTCAATCATCCATGGAGATGTAAAATCTTCTAACATACTCTTGGATGATAACGGTACCGCAAAAGTATCTGATTTTGGGACTTCTGTAATGATTTCACCGGGTCAAAATCTTATGGTCACAAAAATACAAGGGACTTTTGGTTACTTAGATCCAGAGTATCTAATGACAGGCATTTTAACAGAAAAGAGTGATGTTTATAGTTTTGGAGTTGTGATGGTGGAACTATTGACAGGAGTGAAGCCTGGTTCTCACATGAAATCGGGTGAGAAGATTAACATCATTCAATATTTCATATTGTCAATAGAAAACAATAGTCTACCTCAGATTATAGGATTTGAAGTGGGTGGTGAAGATGAGATGGAGGAGATACAACTTGTGGCAGAGCTTACAAAGAGATGCTTGAATAGCAGTGGACTAAAAAGGCCAACAATGAAAGAAGTTGTTGAAGAGCTGTTTAGGTTGAACAAGTTGTATCAAAGTGCTTCGGCTCAATACAATAGCGAAGAAACAGAACAGTTATTAGGTGGATCATCGAACTACAATGCTGAACGTGCCCAACAGGACACTCATTCGGTCATATCATTCGAAATTGAGAACTATAGCCAGAGCATTTGATATTGGAGCAGTATCAAATCAGAATATTGTAGTATCTTATCTTCTCTATAGCACATATGAGTTCACGTATTTCCACTGTTTATTAAAGATGCAATTCTAGTAATAAATAATAATACTTTGAAATGTGTTAATGTCTGGCTTTTCAATTACATCCGTGTACTGTCAGTAATATTTTCGGCAATAACGGGTAGTGGACAAAGATTTCAGGTTAGAGAGATGCATCTTAGTTGATTTAATATGATAAATTAAACATGTAGTGTTTCCCAAATATACCATACCATACCATACCATACCATACCATACAATTAATTTATAAGGGAAGGTTGCACAAACATCAACTCATTTCATCCTTGTCGCATTGCCTAAATCTTTTTCGATTTTTAGTCTTTCCATTGTATATGGATTTTTTTGAATAAGACTGATGTTCCCCTATCTACGTTAATATAATCGTTAGCATACTACATCTATTTGGAGGAACACACTATTATTTGTACCAATCAAGTCCACACAAAATTAAATGAACACATAAAATAAAAGATTTAATTGACATTCCAAATCCTTCTAATAGTCACTGAAAGGTTGATACGGCTTGTAAGAAACTACTAAACATATACAGCCCTGTCATTCCTCTAGTTAACCTACAAAATACAACCAACCAACTGAACACAATGCTTCACCCCATCAAGTATTCATACATGCTTACACATAACTAACAAATGCATCATCCAAATTTATCTCCTCCACTCGAATGCTGCCAAACCCAACAAACATATATCATATTCAAACACAAATAGCTAGCGTTTCATAGCATTATTATAAAAAGAGTAACCTAAAACCAACATTAACTTCTTTAACACAATCAAAAACTCACACAAGCATCCAATCTTTTTATATATCTAAAACCCAAAATTTGAAGTCCAACAAAGGGATAGTTTGTGTAAGGTTCTCACCTTAAACTAAGGCGTATTGTGCGACTGATCATGCTCAATAAAATCTAAGGCGTCTTCTTTGGCGACAACATTGACTCGGCTCACTCTGTTTTTGTGTGTCACACCATATATTTTGTCAGCCACTTTCACAAGCTCCGGCCGAAATGTTGTCGTTATAAATTGAGTATTTGCCATGTCTGCTAGACGACGAATCATATCTGTATTAAGTGATTAAGGATCTCCACAAGATAACCAAAATCAATGCAGAAAGTATCAGCACAGTGCAGCCCTCAGCTTCCTTCTCTAATAATCTCAATGCCTCCATAGCCAGTTCTTATCCCACTCAAATAACTATCCAAAAAATCTTCAACACTATCCAGATCTCTATGCTGCATGCATAAACTCTCAAAATTCATAGCAATCCTTAAAGATGATTATTCAGCAATAAATCACACAGTGAACTGCAATTATCAAGTAGGTGCTATTAACTGCATCTAATAGAAAAGCCTTAAGTCAATATTTGTACTCACTTCAGCTATTGATTGACACCTAATGATTCATAACGTCCCAGAATTTGTCCTTCCTAGTGACCCAGAAACACAGAACTCATAACTCAAGGATATGTGCAGCTCTGTGAGCACAAACATATGCAAGTGGTGCACGCCACAGCCTAGGTATATTCTAACTGCCACTGTTAAAAACCACAAATGACTCGGGGTAAGGGCTAAGCCAGGAGGTGATGCAGGCTTTAATAATTATCATTAATAATCATTGGTGCTATGAACTAATCATAAGGAAAAATTCTATTGCATCTTTGACCAAATGACATGTCTCTACCTATGTAAACAAGGATACAGATTTGAAGCCTAATCTAAACTAAAATTTCTACAGAAATAAAATAACAAAACCAAAAGCTGAGGGAAAAAACCATTAAACTAGAGAGGAGCAATGTATATAATGAGAAGGATACTTCCAACAGCAGTTCTATACTGAGGATCAAGTGCTGCATCTATTTCATCAAATAGATAGAAGGGAGCAGGATCACATCGCTGTATGGCAAAAATAAGTGTCAGAGCCACAACAGTTTTCTGACCTCCGGACAATTGCTTCATCGACTGTGTCTCCCCTTGCCCAGTAAAGGAAACCTTCCACACCAAAAGCAAAATAAAATAATTACAACTTGAACTCATAAACCAAAACGATGATGACCATAGCTCCCCTGACCCAAATTAACTATAAAATATTAAACACTATATTGTTAAATAACAAATCAATAAAGATTGACTCACAACTCAATCTCACAACTCCGACGTGACAGCTCGCAATTGATCAGCTTGCAATTGGTCAAGTGGGACCCGTCTAACCAATTTGCGAGCTACCACATCGTGGTTGTGAGAGAGAGTTTGTGAGATTGGGTTGTGAATATGATATTGCCCATAACAAATACTAGAATTGAGTTGATATTTCTGGGGAATGTCATTCCTAAGGCTTAATATATATATACTGTGCATATAATGCTTCTATATAGAAGTACATGCCTTCACTTTCACGCCAATGTATTTTTCAACCCTTCCTTCCACATCGACTTCACGAGGTCCATCATCATCATTGTCATCCTCACCATCCTGTGAAATATAAACATCATTAACATTACTTAATAGATCTACCAAAATTAAGACATGGTTCAGAAAATATATTTTGACACTGGCTTTTTTCCGGAAAGGAAAGAGCACTTAAAATAATAATTAAACAACACCACCACTAAACTTGTCTTAGACCGCCTACAGATCTATTACGAATAATAGCTTATAATTCATGTAACATGGGAAACTTGTTTCTGCTCTCACTGAACTAAAAGTAAGCTATATATTGTGTTTTGAACAATTGTTCCCATAAGACAAATAATTTGACATGTGAAAGACAAAAAACAACCCTTTTTTCAAATCAATATGAAGCACATAGCACAAAGAATAACATGAAGACATACATTGGGCAGGAATGAAGTAGGTTAAGGGGCAGATAAAAAAAGGAAATATGGATTTCACAAACCACTAAGTTTTCTATTTCTCAAACAAATACATGAGATTGCAGATTCTGTCACAAAAAAAGAAAATTAGGATTAGGCTATTTGCACTTAAAAAAGTACTCAACTATTTTTGAAGTACACAAGACTTAAAATTTTGAAAAAATTAAATTTTTACTTTACATCTTTTCACAATTTCTGCACAATATTAACAAAGTAATAACTGGAACATTTTTTCAAATGATGATATTGAGTTGATGGAAACCAATACACCATAATTAAACCACTTAGTCCACAAGAATGTGAAAGTTAAACCCAAAAAAAGTGGCCTAGCCTAAATTAAATATTGGGGAAAAAAGATTTGATATACTACAGAAAATTTTGAAAATGGAAGTTCAATAGAAAATGTCAGTGCAGATGTAATCCCAATATTAGACACATAATTGAGTAACATAAAAATCAGAACGTAAGGCGCTAACAGGTCAAACTGAGAATAGTAGCAGTCTCTTTTGGCCAAACTACACAAAGGTCCAGTTGTATTTAAGCTCAAGCTCAAACTCCAAAATGAGCCAACCTAATTTAAGCTAAATCCAAATTGTAAGAGTTAAAATCAGCATGCTCAAGTGTTGCAATGAAGTATAATCAAGGACTCTGAAGCACTACATAAACAATGTGATCACATTAAGGTCCTTGTACATTGGCAAAAACATTGCCAAGTTTTTCCTCTATCACAATACTGACACCCATCAAAACATGATGCTTAACTACTCCATCACTATTTGCAAAATTAACAGAGCAGTGAATTTGTTGCACTAATAAAACTGATCTACCCCTTATTCAGCAGCTCCACAGACTATGAAAACTCTATTCTCAATGAAAAAACTTGGATTATATCTTTTCTACCAGGGTCACAAGTTCATTAGAGCCATGTTCGAAACTCAAATTCCACTCAATCAGAAAACAAGGTATAATCAGATATAGCTCAAATGCTTCAACTGACAGCCCCATTTTTCATACTTTCTAGAATCATTGAAAATCATAATGACTAAACAATTACTTTAAGCAAAGATTTTAAAAGCTTCACATGTTTTTAGAGAAAACTCGGAAGAAAATTCATATGCATGCAAGGAAAGCTATAGGGCTTCTAGTATAGGAGGAAAAAATATTCTGCCAAATACCCAGGAACCCTATTTTACTAGCACAAACATCCAAACAAGAAAACCTCTAAAACAAAGAGAAAGTTGCAGCTTTGAGATGCAAGGAAAAGAAGGTTATCTGAGTAATCAGGAAGCAACTAAATTTTAACATATTGTAATTTTAGATGATCCTGACCCACAAGCATAAAGCAAGAAATGTACCCCAAGGACACAACTCCAATTTAGTGGCATAGAGATACAGAAAATATAAAGACGTGCAAGAAGTTATTTGAAAGTTAAAAAAATAAATGCTTCTAGGAAACAAAAGAGAGAGAGACCTTTTTCTTCATCATAACTAGATGACCATGACCGCCTTGCACAAGTTCAGCAAACACTTCTCTGAAGTGGCGAGCAACACCTTTGAAAGTACGTTCTATTGATTCATCCTTCCTTTGATCTAAAACCTCTATAAGTTCTTTAATTTTCTGCAAAATGTTATAGAATAAAGCAGCTCAAATCTTTTAACTTAACTAAAACTAAAAAGTTCTATGTAGGAGAATCATTTGATTGCGATTTGAATTCATTCATACCTCGTCCCCTGAATCCAGTTCAGCTTGCCTTCTCTGAAGTTCTTCCCTTTGCTCAGTGAAATTTACATACTGATCAAGTGCTTTCTTATTTACATGACTAAACTGCTGCAGTTGCTCGTTGCACCTATGGAGCATTTTATGTAATTCTTTGATGCTCTTCCGTGTATACCTGTCATTTCCAATATAAGGGTAGCAAATTAATAAATTAAAATCAACAAAAACACGTGTTAGAAAACAGGACCAAATATCCTCACTGGGTATATACCATGTGACCGAAGGCTGACCCATTATCAAAACTCATACCTCAAGGATTTTTATCACTTACATTGAACAATAAATTAAGAAGTATCAAACCCTAAGGGTCTCAACTAATCCAATAACCATATATCTTCCAAGTCTAGACAACTTGTGACCTATGTATGAAACAATTCTGGCATAAGTAATAAAATAATAGAAACTTCAAACATGAGACAAGGACTATACGTTTCAAAAGCATCAGATGATAATGGACCCAATTCCCTAATTTTCTTTGAGTACTCCTCCTGCTTAGCGAGAAGAATATTTCTTTTATTCAATAGTTGTTCAAGTTCTCTTGCATCATCCTGAAGTTTCTTCTCATATTCATCTTCCAAAGTCTGCATTCACATTGATCATTTTAGCAAGAGTAATAAACAATCTGTTTTTTTTTTCTGTTAGGAAATCTAAGATTGCATTAGAAAAGCAG
Source organism: Toxicodendron radicans (assembly GCA_009867345.2). Taxonomy (NCBI): domain Eukaryota; kingdom Viridiplantae; phylum Streptophyta; class Magnoliopsida; order Sapindales; family Anacardiaceae; genus Toxicodendron; species Toxicodendron radicans. Next base: position 2,027,809 of record WYDK02000027.1, on the reverse strand, counting down.
AAAAGTACAAGATGATAAACAAATTTTCCCCACAAACTAGGACATCCTGAAGTTAGTAAAACAGTATTATGTACAGTACAAACACTGAAATAATGGCAGAAAACCTCTATGCATGAACTAACCTTTAACTTAGCCTTTTCACTTTTGATCCTCTTGACCTCCTTTGTTAATTTATCTAAACCGTCAGAGATCCCTGCAAAGCAATACCTCAGTGAAGACATGACACAATAACCTGGGCTTCATAATTAAAGACTTTATGGAAACATTAAGAAAAGACTCACCTTTAAGTTGCTGTTCTGCTTCCTGAACAAATAATTTAGCATCCTTCAATTCCTGTCTTTTTAATTCGGCTTCACTAGGCAGCATGTCATTCTCTGAAGAAGCTATAAGGGCTTCCAACTCTTGCTTCCGCCTCTTAAGGTTAGTTGTTAGATTAGTCTCCAGCTCTGCTTTTCTTGTTTCAGTCTATAAACAGAAACTGCATTATATTAGTATATAAACACCTTCTTCAAGTTGGAACCAGCCAAGAAGGTTCATTATCCTACCTCAATGCGATTCGTCCTGCAGGTGATAAGTTGCTCCTTTAGATCAGTTATTTCAGGGTTCAAACGTGATAGAAGATCTTTTTCCTCTGGTGTTAAGTGATCAATGAGCTCTGTGCCCATTTCAGCCTCTTTCATGGCCACACTAGCTCTAAGTTGATCAATTTGAGTCCGCACATCAGCAAGTGACTTTTCCTACAAACAAGTGAAATAATCTGAATGAGCAGTGCAGGCGGTAGGAAGAAAAAAATCACGAAAAACAGTTACTAGTAAATGCTCAATTGCCAATCACATATAATAATCTTCAGATCTGAAAATACCTTATTTTCAAGAGCTTTAGAAATGATTTTTTTCTGCTTATTAGCATTTGCAATATCCTGCTTAAGCTGCTCCAATTCTGATTTTTCATGACCCCGCTTGGCATCAATTCTCTGCTGTTCAGTAACAAGGTCTGTAATTTGCTGGTCTACTCGTAAGATCATTTAAGTTAAAGAAAATGCAAAGGTATTCATGAAAAATCCTTTAAAATCATGATCACAAATAAATGAGAGTCGGAGCACATTGTCTAACTTTCCTTTTTTCAGTCTGCAAAAATCAACATGCTTATTTGATTAATAACTTTAAGAGAACAAAATGAATTATTTCTAAATAGTAGTTCAGTTGCAGCAGTAAATAAAGACTCACGCAGGAGAAAAAAATTGTGGTTTTCTTTTTTCTTAAAAGTAATTACTGAGTGTGGCATGCCAACAAAAATTCAAATATACAAAAAGCATAATTGAAGCTTTCTCAATATTTCTCAGACTTAGTCTTTCTAGCAAGAAAAAAGCAAAGCAGTTTTTTTCTTATACATTCAAGGAAATCTTTATTTTAATGTGATGGAAGTAACAGAAAAAGGTTCTGTCCGTTCTGTGCTTATATCTCCAGCACACCCACACATGTCCAGGTGTGATAAAGGACTGTAATAGACAGCCAGTAGTATGCAACCTAATAGTTATGCTTCCTTGTGCAAAAGGAGTTCATGGAATCTATTCCATGCAATAGTGAATTAAAGCTTGATTGTGTGAAATTGCATTGAGCTAGAGTGTTACTTATTATATTTTAAATTTATAGAATTCAGGGACAAAAGAAGTTTCAAAACTTTGTAAAGACAAAAACATTTGCACAGAAAATTTAGTATACTTGTTTGATGAAGGTCATCCTCCACAACTTTAAATATTGTATTAGGTAGTTAATTAGCTCCATCTCCTTAGAATATCAATATCAGATATAAACCAATAATGATAAATCTGATGTAATACAATGCAATTTACATGTAATTAAACATGAGATGAACCAATAAGTGTTCATGCATATGTACACACTTCAGGAAAACAATTGCAGAAGTACAAAAATTTCTGGGAATATTTGTTTTTGTTTTCACAAGCTCCATGTAAGCAACATTTTCCATTATGCAGAATAACAAGCCATGATCTACCAACAAACACAGGTAAAAAGAAGTTATGCGTATATAGTAAGAAACCTAGAGTTAAGAAATAAGACTAAAGCAGTGCTTTGAACAATGTAAAACCATAAATCAGAAGGATATCTTGAAGCATAAATCTAACTTGTTCCAGTTCCTTTTCTTTTGTGTCGATAGATTTTTTATTCCGTTTGATTATATTCATAAACTTCAATTTTGAGCGCCTAAAATCATAAAATCCTCCTGTCATACCACCTTTCTTGCTTACTTGGTCACCTGTTATAGGATCAGCAGTTACTAAAACATCAAGGAGACAGACCAAAGTCACAATAAACAGAATAATATCAAAAATATATATGCGAGTTGAGACCTTCCAAGGTTATGCAGTCCAGACCATCAGCTCGAGCAACTCTAGCACACACATCTAAATCTCTGCAAATCACTGTTCTAGCAAATACCTAGAGAAAGAAAAAAGAACAATAACAAAAGCATGGTGAAACATCTAGACATTGAAAATAACACCTAGTTATTTATGAAAGAGGACAACATTATCCAATGTTTAACAAAGCCAAACCAGTTAAGCTTCAACCTTTTCTTGCTTGCACAAAAGAATTTTTCTTTTTATTTTATTTATTTATTTATTTTTTAATAGGAAACTTAGATGTGTATAACTGTGAAAAAAACCTGGATACTGGATCATAATTCCTCCAACAAACTGTAACTGAAAATATGAAACCAGGATAGTTTCTTTTTCTTGATAAATTTATTTTTCTTCAGTGTCAAGTGATATCTTTTGGTGGACAAGTGTATATACAGAAGGAAATATTCAGTGGATGAGTCAAATCACATGTCCATCATTTTCCATGGAAAACAGTTTTGCTTTTAGGAAAGGGAAGAAATCCAAAACCCGGTCGAAGTGTGCCGTTCAGTTTTGTTATGAGAAAAAAAAAATTACATTTTCACAGTCCTAACAGTTTCACCCACTGAATTGAGGAGAAAAAACAGTTTTGTTACGTCTGCAGTTTCAGCTAACGTTTTCTTATTTATATCACAGTTTCACCTGCTGCAGCTAATATCCTCAAGATCTGAATTCAGGAGAAAACCATGTTAAAAAATCTATGGAAATTTGAAATTTCAGCTTCATTATGAATGGAAATGTTTAAATTCAGGAGAAAAACAGGTTGCAAAACCCTATAGAAGTGTTCAGTTTCAAAGAAAGACGAAGAAGTAAAACCAGTTACCACACAACTCAACTACTAAAATAACAAAGTCATGTATGGATCAAATACCAACTTATGTTAAAAAAGATATATGTCAAGTTAGAAGTTAACCTGGGCAATTGCTGGTTTAAATTCAGGAGAAAAATTCAATTTCTCTAGAAGAGATACCACATCACGGCTCCTTGGATAATTTACATGTGGAGCCCTCACCCGATTCAATGGTATAAAGGTAACACGTCCACCTCTTAATGAATTCAGGTGTCTAATTATTTTGGTCGATGTTTCATCAGTATCAACCACCACGTGAAATAAGCTGCTCAAAAATCAACAGATATCAAAACAACAAAATTTCAAACCTGAAATGCACATAAAAACTGGCAGTCACACTATGCATGTCAGCTGATCATATGGACATTAAGTAAATGCTCAGAGCCAAGATCCTATAAATTTTTCACATACCTGTTTCCAGCGGTAACCTCCACTGCAGTAAAAAATTTTTCGTCACAGTCAAGCAGCTCAATAATTGGACCATAAACTCCCGCAATTTCATACTCATTGCGAATCCGACGGATAGAATTCAGCCCTCGCCTCACATCCTGAAAAAATTACACAGAAAAAAGTGGAAGTGCAAGTTTAGGAACGTTAGTTAGGAAACAACTAAATTTAAGAATCAAGCTCTGCAACAGCTTTCATTACTAACTGTCACGAAAAATTAAAGAAAACAATAAGATATTAAAAAACAAGGAAGAAGAAGAAAAAGAAACAGAAGATTCAATTACCTGGACCCATCACAGTCACAAAATTGGGAGGATCTATCGATGTGAGATTCAATAAAACTAATGTTTATTTACATAAAGTAAGCTATTAGGATTATATTGAAGATTGCTATATGTCAGTATTCTAATACTGAAACAGATTTAAGATTTGACATTTTTATCATATAACGATTTTCAGGTATCCAAAGTGACCTTTAGTAAAGCTATTAAAGAAATCCAGTGTAATGTTTGAGCCCTCTACAAGGAGAAATAAGAGAGATTTCAGCTTTTGGAATTTAGTAGTGTAGCGGGTGGACAAGAAGGCAGCTGGACTGAAGGGGTTAGACTCCTATAGTGAAGCAGTATTATCAAAAATAGCTATTATATGATCTGCCTTCTAGAAATTCCAACTAGAGTAGCGAAAAGAAAGGAAAATCTAATTAGAATTTTCTCGTGAAAAAGGCATGTTTAAGGCAAGAAAATACGAATAAAGCTTGACGTGATGATGGATTATTGAGTTGAAGCCACCTAAGAGATTGCAACCCAAAGAAAAAGAAAACCGCATTATCAGGGAAAGTGACATTGGAAGTTCAGTAAGAAAGAAATTGCTCTAGACATGCTATAATTAGCAGTAAATACGATTTATAAATTTAAATCTCAAGACAGCATTGCGTTTCTTATCTTTCACGGCTTAAAACAGATGAGGTGGCCATAAGATTTTGGGCACACAAGTGGATAAGTCACTCGCTTATTTCTGTATACTATTTCCTCATCATTACAGCTCCCATAATGTATCCATTAACTGTTTACTGGACTCAGGTCCATTTAAGGGAGGTGGTTGAATAAGCTTCATCATTGTGCTTGATTGTCAATGTTTTTAAGAAATTCAATACGAGGGATTCTACAGCATGGAGTCATCAAAACTCCGAAAATTTTCCAGATAAATAGTATTAATCGTTTAGTAGATAATACACTTATTCCATGATCCACCTTAGACGATTCGGGAGTTGTGGCTTGTTCCCCTCAGTGGTGCATATGCTGAGGAAGGATGGAAAGAATACAAATATCTTTATCACAGTCACATTATCTTATCTCTTTGGAGTTACTAATTATCTTTTTCACATTTTCTCTTTGGAATCATGAAACTTTCTTCATGTATTTTGATAATGATGGAAAAGCATTAATTACTTGGAATGAAAAATTTTATCTTCCAAATTTTTAGGCGTTCAAGAGGAAAACAGCTAAGCCCCTTGAGAACCATGATGTAAAGCTCAACACAACTCCTTGTGCTGAAGCCCAAAAGAGTGCTGTATAGGTGTTCATCATGCATAAAAAAGTTTGGGGCTACCATAGTCGTAATCCTAAATTTACACTTGTAAGCATTTGCCACCAAAATTTTTGAGAAAAACTTTAGCATGTTAGAGGAGATTTTTTAGTTAAACTCTCTCACCCCAATCTCTCTCTCTCTCTCTTCTCTCTTTTCCTTCCCCTCTTATTTCTCTTTTTTCAACCTGTCTTTCCCAGTATCCATTTTTCCCTCTACTTATTAACCTCTATTCTTCACTTTTTTTCCCATTCTTTATCTTTTACCCTATGCTTTTCTATAACTTCTAAATCACAACAAATTGATTCATAATTAGCAGCAATAAGCAATAGAAAAAAAAAAAAAATTACTCACCCCAGGGGTAGCATGATCAAGACTTTTCTCTGCCTTCTCAACTTCCGCTTTCAGCTTATCAATCTCTGTACAAAGTTCACTTTCTTTCACCCATAAGGACCTATACAAGTAAGCAAATTAGTCATACAGAAAGACTTTCAATGAACATGAACAAACTTAAGTGTGAAAATCATACTTCCGCTTATCCTGTAACTTGTCCCTCTCGGTCTTATGGTTATTGAAAACCTCACGAGAGTGGAAATTGTGAGATTCTAAAGTCTCAATATTGCTTTTGAGCTTCTCAACGTACATGTCCCGCTCCTTTAAGTCAGCAATAAGCCGATGAATTTCATCCTGAAGTTTTTGCTCCTGAAACATATAAAAGAAGACGTATGAACAATTTGAAAATAAAAATAAGTAGACAAATTACACACTAAGAATGTCCAAAACTAGAAATTATTTAAAAAAAGCTGGCAAAAGATGAATGTGAGACACTGGTAAAGACTATGGAATAGAATTCTAAACAAGATAAAACTGTAGTTGGGATGAAGGGACAAGCAATTCATGCACGAGCACATACAAGAACAGACTGAGAAGCAAATGTATGTATGTATGCAGACAGATAAGCAGTTATATCTCAATTATCTGGATTTGGTTCCTTCATAAAGTCGGAAGCATAAACTTCATTGGGAAGTCAACACTAAAGAAAATCCGATTAGAGCAAAAGTTGACTACTAAATGAGAACTCTGGGTGATCAAACATACACACAACTCAAGACCGTGAAGTAATATACCTATTTACACATAGTAAATGAAAAGTTTAAAATATAATTTAAGAGGTTAAAAATGTGCCAGCATGGTGACTGAGGAAATTGCAATAGTGAAAATCTCGATGATTTTTCCCCCTGTAACTATTCATCAAGCAAGTTAAAGTAAACCAGCTTGTGACTTATTCATAGATAGAATCACAATGAATTCTCATACACAATTTACAGTAAACCTACATATTTCATAATAAGAAAAGTTGGGAACTTACCTGAACCAAGTTTGAAGAAAGAACCCGTTCAAGATCATCAATTTCTTTTTGAAGCCATTTATCACGAGCAGCTTTACTAGAAAATTGGGTCGCACGACCTTGTTTTTGATAAAGAATGCTAAGCTGCTTTTCACGCTCCATGATACTAAACATCATCAAAATCATTCACGGACAAACAGATATAAACATCTATCAGGACTCTAAAACGATAGAATTGGTTATATTATTTTATGTAGAGACCACCTTGATTCACATGCAAATTAATATGACAAATGCTGCAAAGCAAGGTTCAGAGAAGTGAAAAAAAAGTATAAAATGGAACACATAGAAACACACAAAAAGTAAAAGAAAAAGCAGAAAACATAGCATTATATTAGAACATCAATTCATTAGTAAAAAATCCTCTCCTACTTCTGAATTGCCGAAACAAGAAGTTTATGTGAGAGTCCAAGCCCCAAAAGTAGAATTGGGAAGAATAGGTCACATGCAAAGAAACAAGGGAAGACAAAAAGAGTTTGGATGAAGAAAGAATGGTTGATAGTGTACATGTATAGGTTGTAAATCTATATACATACTCTTTTGTTATCTCTTTTTCCTTTATGCCTTGTTCCTCATACTCTGGCTTAATCTTCTCGAGCTCCTTCAACGAGTCCTCAATTTCTTTTTGTAGCAAAAAAAGTTGTTCCTCAGCATCCACCTCAAAACATGAAATATTTAATTAATTCATGCAGCCTCATAAACACATGCAAATTTATACTGGTGTATCTCATCAATACACTGAATTTCATTAGAATATTACTTTTGCTTGCGAATTTCCAGAAATCCTCTCGTCCAGGTCTTTCACATCAAGCTCAAACGCTGTCTGCCTCTTTAGTGCTTCAGTTTGTCGCTTTTCAACTGTTTCTTTTTCTTTGTTTAATGCTTGAACTTCTTTCATAATATCTTTCAATTTCTTTTCTTCATCCTTGGACTTTTCATGAGCATCCAGTACACTGTTATACATCTTAGTTGATATTTCAGAACGCTTGGTTCTAGCTTCTTCAACCTGATCAAGGAGAGAAATAAGCATCAAACCTACGGCCATAATAAATCAGGAGTTCAGATCCTCACGTGGAATCTAATTACAAAGTGAATTTATACTGCTGGCAAAACAAAAAAGTTAAAATAAGTTGGGCGCTTGAAAAAACTCCTCACAGAGGATTTTACAGGCAACAAATCTATTTAATTTTTTTTTTAATTGAGAGCGAACAGGGGAACTACCAAATGGAGTAAAGACAAAAGATACATATTAAGATTAGATAAAGGTGTAACAGTACACTACACACTAGCATGCTTAACCTACTGGACAGCTATTTATCTGAAGGATTGCCTGCATTGACTAACCCTTGAATGACATAGCACTAAATTCTTCAGTTTATAAGAACAAATCATCCATTGCAAAGCAAAGACATACTCCAATCGTTTCATGGCTGTAACTGTAACCTATATTCCTACTAGCTGTCAATTTCTTATCTGAAGTTCTATATGGGAAATGCTAAAATTAGAGTCATAAGATCGAACTACAAACATTCATAAAATTTCTTACTCCTTAAACCAAACTCAATTCTCTAAAATTGCACAACGCATATTGCATCAAACAAAAATAAACATATATACATATATGCCCATGCAAATGCACACCACATGCACATGCAAAGGACTTTTGATGTAGCTCAGCCTATAGATTTTAAGGGTTCTGTTCTTGCTCCATGTTTTTTATGCTTTACTACAGTTTGCTTTGTCAAAGGGCAGTTTAGACTTTAATTTTAGTTTGTTATAAGGGTTTTGACCTCCTGTAAATAGGAGCCTAGGCTGGTAGGTGTCTATTCCCAGACAATCATGAGTTAGTAACAGAAGATGAAAGCTGGTAATTAAAGTGATCCCTTTCTGGTCCTCAGGCATCAACCCTTTGACTGCATATCTTAATAAATTTACGTATTAGTCATAAAAAAAAATGGATCTTCAGCAAACCAAATTTATAGTGGATATCCTATATGCATGACAGAGCAACACTTTTCAAGACTAATCTTAATAAAAGCACATAAACCTTAGCATCACTGAATATCAGACTTAACTGACCTCCACCAATTTCTGCCGAGCATCATTAAGTTCCTTATCATAAATGCTGTATTCCAGAGATTTCCTCTGCTTGTCAAGCTGCTGGTATTTTCTCAGCTCTTCTTTCTCTTCATCCAGTTCCCTGAGTCTCTCATCCAAGTAGTTGACAACTTGAATTATCTGCTGTCTTTTGTTGCCTAAAGCAGAAAATATACATGTTATGTTACAGACCACTGCCATAGGAACAACAAAATAAATAACTCAATGACTTGCCAGTTTCTTGCATAATTTTCAAACTTTCACGACGTCTCTCCTCATAAACTCGGGTACCACCTATTTCCTTCAGTAAATCCAGCCGCTCAGAATCTTTCATCAGAGTCAAAGAAGCTATCTATTACCCAGAGCAATGAAAAAATTAAAGACATACAACATATAACTACAAAAAATTAACTGGTAACAACAAATTTAAATAAGCAGAAGCATCATACCTTTCCTTGCTGCACTACATAGTACGGATTAGAACGAGAAAATCCAGCACTCTCCAATAAATTCATAACCTCAGTTTTCCTGAGAATTATGTTATATTCAATTTACTAAAGCACACATTAAATATAGAAAATAGATTATCATCAAACCCACGAAAAAGGAAGATACTAACGTGATGTGCTTTCCATCCAAGAAATATTCATCCTTCTTCAAACCAATTGTTCGACGCAACCGCACTTCCTCCTTATCAACCTGTAATAGAGTACAGAAGCAAGAGAAACATTTTACTAATTTCAATTAGAACAGAAAAATCCCCAAAACAGCCCAAAAGCACAACCACAGTCAACCCACGGCCCCAAGCCAATTTAGTTGAATACGTAAAATAGAAGTATCTTGATAAGTCTGTTGAGACAGAAACCCACAGAAAAATCCCCTAATTTGACAACATAACCAAGGTACACTTGATCCACCTGACAATGGACGATCAACATACTCCCAGAAACGTCACTATCAATCAAATTTTATTTATTATCCAGAAAATTTACTACATTGAAAGAAACTTTCATAATAATCTTCTTAATTACTCTTATTTTCCCATATGATTCCCCAAACCTTCCAACTCACAGTCTTCATGATGAAACTGCATCATCCAAACAGAAATGATCAGCTAGAATAGAAGTATACATTTCAAAAAGGACACAATCTATGAAGGTGAGTATATCATTTACATAAGGAGAAATATCCTATCTGTTTTTCCTATCAAAAACTGGATGTCCTTGCCACTACACACAACATAGGCAGTGTGAGCAAAGAAAGAGCAATATTCCTTCAAGATGGCTGCTCTTTCAAGCGATCACTTTACCTATCTCTCTGTCCATTTGTCGATAGATGTAACGGACAGACAATTTGTGGATATCAGACAGTCCAAAAAGCGTAGATATACAACATTTATAACTCATACATATTCATTCAGAAGATAGATCAAAATGGAAAACAATATGTAATAAATTCTTTTACAAATAAAAATTCTGTCCCCTTATAATAAAACTCAAAAGTCAGAATTTGCATTCAACCTCCAAAGACAAGAAAAAGGTTGGAGAATATTACCGGGATGCGATTGTCAGAATTATCAAAAACAATCTCCACAAATGCAGATAAAACTTGGTGCCCTGCACCTTCCTGTCCAATATTAAAGTATTAAATTCAACTATATCAAAGTAATCAGAATGCAGGATAACCTGAGAATGAGTAAAATGGTAGTGAAACTTACATGGAGTAATGCATGTCTATCTTCACTACGCAAGTTTAGGAAGAGGTCACTCAAAACAAAACGAATAGCTACAATTTAACACCCAAAAAACAGGTTCCGTTAAAAATAAAAACTACCAAGTCAACAAATAAAAACTACATAGTAATGATCAAGCACTCAGTTACTCACCATGGAAAAAGTTTGTCTTGCCAGATCCATTAGCACCAACTGCAGAAGCCATTATTTAAAAGGTACAGAAAATTTTATTAGGTAACAAGTTAAGTCATCATATTGAATTAAAATAAAGATAGAAAATGATATGCATATCAATAAAACTAAAGTCATATCAATAAAACTAAAATCTAATCTTTCCATAATATTCCAGCTCTTTAGCCATTTCACTAGATTCCATTTTGTTTGGTTTCTAGTTTTGTTCTTGATATGAATGTGGTTATAGAGGCATTTGTGGCTGTAATTGTGTACAGTCCACCTACTTTGCAGGTGAGGGAATGTACTAGAGCTTAAATACTATTTGCTGGATCCTTATCTCTAAGCTTAAGCTTTCGAGTGGAGTAATTACTTAACAAAATAATGAAAAGACAAAGGATTATAAGGAGGACACCATTACCAACACAATTAATTTTTGGGCTGAAGGGCTCAGTAGCAATTTGTTCTCTGTAGCTCTTAAAGCCTTCAATTATAACCTGTTTTGAAACCCAGTATTAAATAGTTCAACAACGACATCGAAAATAATAAATTAAAAAACCCTTAAAATATGTTTAGTACATGACTTCATCTAAGATCCAGACGTACCTGTTTTATGTGCATGATGAATTACCAAATAATCCACTTCCTATCAGAGAACCAAAATAAAGTATAATCTTCAGCAGCAACAAGAAAACCCAGAAATCATAGCTACACTACTAAAACAAGGAAATCAATCCTCAGCACCTCCAAAATGCTAACCAAACCATGATTCTAAGCTAAACTCCACGTAATCAGTATTTGTAAGTAGCTTTTATGCCATTTGAGTTGCTCTTAAAACGCACAGAGTGTTTCAGAAGCATAATTAAACCATTCCCCAAAATAATAATGTTTAATTAGTAACAAAATTCAAGACAATTTGCTGCTCAAAATACAAAAATAAAAAATAAAAGTATTGCACACACAATAAGACTAATTTCCACGCTTACAGGAACCAAATTCCATGGAAATTTCAGCCTCCAAAGCTAAAAGCTCCTTCGAACTTTACAAAAGAGATCACTAACCAAGGATTTCAAGTTCAATGAACTGAAATCCTCAAACCTAGCTACGTAAAAGTAGACAAACGAAGTCAGAGTTCACAATTTAGCTCCAAAGGAAACACAAAAGTGAAGTCAAAATCCATTGACAATCAAATAAACGAAGTTGATTCTAGGGTTTCAACAACAACTGTAACTTAAAATTTGAAACAAAGCGGCAAGAGAGAAGTTACTGCGAAAGACTTACCAATTGACACTCTCAATTGAGTTCATGCGCGCGAGAGATGGTGTTTGCTTAGACTTAAAAGAAATGAAGGAGCGATGGTGTGTCAGAGAAGTTTACGTGAAGTAATACTTTTTTTATTTTTATTTTTTTCAAAGGGAGATGTTCCGCGGGTGTTAGGGAAGAAACCCCTTTTTCTTTTCAGTCCAATATAACAACAAATATTTCAAAGAGGATTATCAATTTAGCCATAATGTTTTTTTATTTTTTTGATTGAGGTTCGACAGGACGAGCCCTGCTGTCTGTGGATAATAATATTATTTGATTTTCTTGTGATTCAAATTTGAGACAATAAAAATAATAAATCTATTGATCCCAAACTTTTATCACTAGGTCAACCTATTTTTGATTAATGTTTTTTATTGAAATCTTATAAAAGAATATAAATTTTGAATCCTTTAATTTAGGGACATTTAAACAGT
>WYDK02000027.1:2004813-2015262 GCA_009867345.2 Toxicodendron radicans | reverse complement strand
AAATTTTGTTAGTCTCAAAACAGGGCTGGGGAGGGAGGCAACGCGCCCATAGTTTCTCTACCAATCTCCCTATATTTCCTTTCAAAAAAAAAATAAAAAGGAAGATGGCTATCCACAAAAAAACACCATACATCAAAACAAATTAAACGAACTTATAAGATAACAAAAACCACTAAACTGTTGGGTCACAAAGAGCAGGAAAATAAACAAACAAAAAGGTTTATTTACAATCTATACAAAATTCCATAGGGTATTACAATAAGATCTCTTCAATTCAAGGTTTACTGACAACCTCCCTGCTCTACAGTCCCTTCAGCTGTGTCTATCTATGTATTGTTACTTCTTTGAGTATGTGAGATAAGGTTCTTGTGCAAGAGTTAAAACATCTGGCCTTTCTGCTTGATTGTATGTTAGGCATCTCCGAATTAAGTCCTGCATGTAATATCCGAGAAAGGAAATGAAGAAATGCATCACTAGCGTCTTCTATCCCAAAGCATGAAGAAATTGAAAAATGAAAACATGCAGCAGCAACTACCGAAATGAGGTGGAACTCACCTTTGCCTCATTTGAGACAGCAGGCCTTGAAGGGAATTCAACCTTGCGAGCTTTAATTATTGTGTCTTCACGAAGTATTCGTTCTTGCGTCTGATCATGCCCAAAAGGACGTCGACCAAAAAGCATCTGGTAAAATAGAATACCAGCTGACCAAACATCCACCTGTTTCCCAGAAAATAGCATGTCAAAAACAGGCTAAAAATAGTGGATAAGAAAGAGTGGAATTTGGAGCACCATCAGTGCCTCGAGAGGCCAACTGTGAGGTACACAGTAAACTTCTCTGTAAAGGTAGAAATGCCACATAAGTTGGAGAACTCAGCATAGCAGGGGAGGCATTTGCTCCACTTTCTATGAATTGATTTATTTACACGCATACACAGAGTGAGTGTGGTTGAAGTCACTGACCTTCGACGAAATAAGAGGGGTCTTGCTGAGCTCGAAGCACTCTGGAGGCAAATACCTAAACATACAAAATCAAGAGGAACACCATTTGAAACTAATTCAATTTTTTTCTGAGAATGGATCTAAATTTAGTGGTCAAGTTATAAATGAATGTGCTAAAAAAAAGGTTACAGCAGGAGGATAAGAATGGTATAAAACTCTAAAAAAAAAAAAAATTAATGAAGAATACTCTTGAAATTGAAAAAGCAATTGACAAAGAGGGTTTCTCAGTTAGCAAACCCGGCATCTTTAAACAGGAAGAATAATGAAACTTCAATCATCCATGTATAAATGCTGTACTACATCACTCACCAATATGTTCCAGCTCCCTGGGATGTAAGTTCCATGCCCTGGGATCCAACATCATCCTCCACTATCTTGCTAAGACCAAAATCAGTCACTTTTGCAACACCAAACTCGTCAAATAGGACATTCCCAGGTTTCAAATCATAATGTATAATCTTCTGTGCTCTTTTATTCAAGTAGATAAGGCCCTGAAATATCTGGACGATGATGATTCTAGCTTCCCTCTCAGGCAATACAGGCGTTGCTTTCAGAACAGCATCAAGATCTTTCCCTGAGAATAAAAAGATGCAAATATGTAAGTAGGGAAGGTAGGTTCTCTGAGTTTAATTATTGTTCTAACCAGAGATTGATTTCTTCACTTGTAAATAAATAAGACATTCAGATTTTATGAAATTGAGTTAGAGTATGTATACCACTACAGTACTCCAATACAGTACAAAATGTATTCTGGTCAATCTCAAAAGTGTCCCAAAGCCGAACAATGTGATGATGCACCAAAGTCTTGTGAATATTGTACTCCCGAATAGCATGCCGTATGTAACTTTGCTTCTTATCTTCACTCCATTGAGCATTCAGACCATGAAGCTTACATGCGACGTATCTATGCTCTACCAAGTCATAAGCCTGCTTGAAATTTCTTACTTCAAATCACTGCAAAAAGGTATAATTTTACAATTGCCAACATTGGCAAGGAATTGCTCTAAACTTCTATCATAACAAATAGAAGCCTCAGTTATATTTGTGCCAAAAATAGGATAACCATCTACAGAGAATAATGCTCAAAATCCTGACCTTGTAAACCTCACTGAATCCTCCTTTCCCAAGAAGATTTAAGAGTGCATATCTGTGGTTCAGAACCTGAAAATTGTTAAAACGAGAGCCATCCTCGTCTCTTATGCGTTTCATTTCACGAATAAGCCTTCCCTTTTCTAGCTCATAACGATCTCTCTCTCGCAAAACAATTTCTTCCTCCTACAAAATATCCAGCAACTAAATCATAAAGGACATATATGAACAAGGGTAGTGAAATTGATGTAGGACAATAATTTATGTTAGTTATTCTTCTTAATTTATTTTCTTATTCAACCTGTCTTAAGGAATTAGAATTTCTTGTTTTATTTTACTTTCATCATTTCTTTTTCTTTAAGTAAGATCTACTTAATGTTACGCTTTGGAGATTAGTAAATATATGAGTCACTCTAAGCACAAGAGATGAGCATTATTCTTATAATCTCAATTACTTCCTTAGTAATACTATTTCAATAGTTTTCTTCCTCAAGGAATAAAATTCTTTGAGTTGAGTTTTACTTTATATCGTTTCTGCAACATCAAGTGGTACCAAAGCCTTGATCAGTCTGATGGCAAATACCGATAACCAATCCAGTGATGCAGATCAGGAAGGCAGGCCTTTGGGTAGTTTTCCATACCCATGATAAGTGAAATGAAAGGATAGAATGCATGCTACAATTGGCTACACTTTCGCCTTGTGACAATAAGAAACATAACCTAGATCAAGTTTAGGCAGACGAGGTGGGTCATGGACAATGGTTCATGAGAATGATCTTTCACACGGCATTTAGTCTATGTAAATTCATCTATTTATGATTGTGGGTAGATGGCGAACATAGTAGTAGAAGATGAACACTCTAAAGATGTAAAAGAACTTGATTATGAGCAAGAAAATCGTTATGAAGATGTAGACATTACTATAGAAAGCAGATGAAAGGAATAGAGTTTTGTGTGGTATAGACAAGATCTATAGTTCATATATATGTCATGCCAAGAAAATTGACTGAGTGCCTATAATAAAGATGTGCCCAAAACTTCTCAAGAAGTGGGACAATTTTTTCTACATTTTCTTAGTTGATTGACAAATCAAATATAGGCTTAAGAACATACTAGAAATTGAATTTGAAGTCAAACAAAATGTCAAGAAATATCTTATATATGCAAGAATGCATTCCTCAAAACTGAAAGACAAGAAACACAGTATCTTTGGGAAAAATTGATGATGAAGATTATGTCTTCAACTGAGCAGACGACTTAACAATTTATTTTAAGTCATATCCTCCTGATTCTCAATATAACTCAATGACAAGTTCCAAGTAAGTGGGGAGATTGATGTGGGACAAAAATTTAGGAAAATAAAATTATTTAGGAATATCTTTCATAGTTAATTTTCTTATTTACCATTTGCTTCTGCTAAGAAAGTAATTCTCAAAATTGATGACCATAAAATTAATAATATAGAAGTCCTGAAAATACAAATAGTATACAAGAGGCTAACTTACACGTTTGATGCTTGCTAGACGGGATTTATAAATCTCATCCTGAATGAAGAAATCTTCTTCTTGTATTCCTGATTCTGTTTCCACCGTATCACCCTTGTCTTCAAACAATAGTAAACACTGTTAGTATCCAGAATGTTACCAAAGAAACAATGATGACTGAGAAACATTCATACTAAGAGGTTAGTATACTTGGGATAACTGATAATTCCATATTCTGAGGGCTGAAAAAGTTTATTCACTTTTTTTTTTATAACTAGAATCTCTCGATCTCTCATTGCATGTTCATGGAGTTATAATCTGGGAACTACTTCTAGACCCTACAATCTTAGTAGCCATGGAAGTTGTCGGATATGTATCTCAAGTAGTTGCCTCAAAGGGATTTGAGCCCTTGACCTTTTAGTTCAAACCAAGGGCTTTTACCACAATGCCCAACCCTTGGGGTTGACAGATGATTCAGAATCCACATACCCAACTCATATAAAAAAGAATATAGTGTAAACTATAAATATAAAAAAACTTGCAGTATGATATGTACAGCGACAATTTGACCAGATAGCAGGCAACTAAACAAATTGATATGACAATGGGATAACTCAAGACATCAAACACAATTCTGACAGCATCCACTAATATATCAAGACAAGCCCTCATGCAAGATTATATAAACGAATTAATGGATGGCCCAATCTAAATGTGGGTGTATTCTTAAGAATTAACCTAGACAGGTAGCTTAGTTATGTCCAGAACAATACCTATACAAACCATGCCAGCATGGTTTACCCACATGAATGAGGAACCATGAGGAAGAGAGACAAGAGGGGATGGGGGAAAGAGAGAGGTTGTAAAGAATAATGCATTGATATGTAACCGAAGGAATAGCAAGAAGTAAATTATATTATCAAATTCAGTACAGCTATAGAGGCCTATCAAACAAATTAAAAGAGCTTTAGATTAGGGTGACACGAGTTAACATCTTTGAGAAGTCCTCTCCCTAACTCGGTACAAGGATGGCTGTATTCGTGGATTATGTCTAGAAACTACCGGAAACAATACACCAAGTGCAGGAAAGCATGAATTTTAATTGTTGAAAGATGTTTACCAGATAGTCGTTTCTTAAGTGATTTCCGTTGCCGTTCAACAGCCTCCTTAGTTTCTAACAGTTGTCTCTGAAAAAGAAAGAGAATACCAAAAAGGATCTAAATCAATCAAAGCACTATAAATCCCATCACAGATAATTTTTTTTTTTTTTGTAATTTGGAACGGACTGGGTAAAATAAGATAAGGATGGTAGAAGGATCAAAATTTTAGAAGAAATCCAAAACAATCTCATATACTAGACAAAAATAAACCATGTCCATTTTCTAGGTTTCAAAATCTGAGTATAGTTTGGTTCAAGTACCAAAAGAAAGCCCAACCACACAGCAAGTGCTAAACAAGAATACCAGAAATTGGAATCGGAAAAAAAGGCATGAAAAATATTGATATACATCATAGGCTCCTCTTTGAACAAACTCTTGGACATCTCAAAAACAATTAACCTCAATCTGAATGTCTCAAAATTAAGACCAAACGAACCATGATCACTTCTGGACTCCTTTTTTATTTTTATATGAAAAATAATTAAAATAAATGAAATACGAACAAGCAGTTCACTAAAAAAGAAATAGTGAGGGACGTTGTTGTACAAAGTCCCCTCTCATTTTAAATGAATGAAAAAGGAATATGTATCCTGAAACTCTTTTGACACTGAGGCACAAAGGAAAACCAAAAACGGAGCTTTATCCCACTATGCCTCTTGTTCCTAATCCCCCAAAATAAAGCCCACTTGTTTCCTCTTCTTGTCCAGCATCATAGATGCAAAGAAATAGATAGAGACAGAGAGACAGGAATTTAACTAAAGGTATACATTAAGTAAACCAAACAAGACAACATTTACATATTTCCCACGCCAACAGGTTATTATCAACAAAAGCAAGAGTAACTATCCAGGAATGCCACAAAAGTTTTAGGTCTTTTAAATCAAACCCAGCAAGGCAAGAAACAACTTACTGCAGGTTAATTCTAGAGATAATAGGCCAAATTTATATAGTTAGTGGTCTTCTTTGTCATCCCCAATCTTACAAAATACAAGAAATTTAAATTGTTTGATTCAGCTAGGCACAAAAAAGGACAGCATGAAAAATAACTCAAAATGAGAAAGCCACAACGAAGGTTGCATTTGCATATGAAGAAACTCCACTGGTTCCAAGAAGTAAAAAGAGAAAAAAGATGAGAACATACAAGATGAGCATTTAGATCTTTCAATGCTTGCCCATCCTCCCATGTTTCAGATATAATGGTTCCAGCTCTGCAATGGAGAGAAGCAAAATTTCTTAATGAATTGAACTCAGATTTCATGATGAATTTGGGCAAAAAAACTAAAAACATGTTGCAAGTTTTTGCAAAGACCAGCATATAAAATGATTTACAGGCTCTCGTATATTATATCAGAACATTTATAAAAGGTTCTCCCATCAAATTTTGGATGCTTTTAAAGCAATTACAATTATCAATCTTTTAACGTTTTGTTTCCATTGGGCAGTCAAACATCACGATATACTGGGTTCTTTTTGCCTTTTCAACTCCTTTAATCTTTTCTGTCACCCAAATGGAGCATGACGAACACATTCAAGAACATTTACAAGCTTAAGAAATAATGGTATACCTGATTACACCAACATTGCCAAGTCTCACAGAATCCTGACGTACTTTCAACCTAGCTTCCTGTCTCTCAGCTTTTGAAATGGATATCAATAGATCAGATATTATTTTTGTCCTCTGCATAAGAGAAAGAACACAAAAATTGGTAACAGTTAAATAGAATAGTACTAGTATAGACATTTGACACATTCATATAATAACTATTGTGTCTTGCCACCAAATGGTTTTTCTGGAAAGAAAATTAAGTATACACATGATCAAAGCTCTTAAGCATATTTTGAAAATAAAAAAAGGCACTATCAAAGACTAATGAAGACAGCAACACTGCAGTTGTGTTTGAAACATAGAGTTATTCTTTGACATTCGTCAAAATCTGTAGATTATCTATTTTGGAAATTTGAAAAGCAACGGAGAGCAAAATTCCAAGTATCCCTCATTTTCCCACCGTGTGTAAGCTAGCCCATTAGGCTCTATATTGACAGTTCTACCATGAAATTTGTACTACATTAGCAAAATGTGAGGAGATACCCTCATGGACCAGGTGTCCACAAAGAATAAAAAATCAGGAGCCCTTCTGTGTACTACTTTTAGACACCATAAAAAATTCTAATGCTAAAGCTGTGATTACATAGCAGTTACATTTTTCGTTTCTTCAAAAATCATTGTGTAATTAATAGAGATCTAGAATAGAATTACATGAGTTGTGAAACTTTAAGATATTTTAGTAAGAGTACATCTTTCAGAGTTACAATGGAAAGTAATAACAATATTCAACTTAAAGCAATGTGACTGTACAAATTGTACTTTTAATCAAACCAATCAAGATATTGAACATGTAAAGAACAAGACCCAAAACATTAAATGTTTAAGCAACAAAACTGCAGCTAGCTTGACAAATGACAACCCATAAAACAACACAATGCATATATATGGTAAGTATAACAGCAGAAAAAAAGCAACACTTAGCTCATAGTTTGCCATGAAAACTGAAACTGTAACAATAGTGTAACATATATATATAAATTTCGACAAGTTCGTAAATCAAACAATTAAAATAAGCAGATGTTAGAAATGTGGTAGTGGAAGTCTTTGAGAATACACACCTTTGGCTTCATTTGTTGTTCATAATCTTTAAGGTCTTTCAATTCCTATGCAAATCACAATTAATATTAGAATATAACATCAGAAATAGGAGCAAAACCCTATATAGTTCATCATAGATAGCAATTATGCACCTTTTCTAATTGGCGGCAAAGATTTTGATAATCAAAGACCTCTTGATGAGATTTACGTAGGTCCTCCTCCAATGTTGCAACTTTTGCACGCAAAGATGTGATCTCCTCCTAGTTTAAGTTAACAAATAAAGGAATCAGAACCTTTTCAAAACCTTGCTATAAATATTGACAAAAAACAAAGAAAAAGGTAACCCCATACATGATGAGGGCCCATCAGAAAAATATGAAAAAAAATATATTTCCTCAACACAAGAAAAGCAAAGGAGTTTTTGCAAAGGTTTTGTCAACATTTCCACAAGAAATACCTCTAATGATGCATTATTGTCAATCCGAACCTGTTCTTTGGGTCTATTATCCTGCAGAATGGATATAAAAGATAGTAGTTAATACATGTAATTTTTTTATGAACAATGCATTTTGAAAGAAAGGTGTAGATAAAAGGCACAGGAAAATCTATGAAGGAAGGGAAGAGAAATATTAAGGAAATCTTCTTTGCAACAATTGTGGTGCAAACATTCAGCAAAACATTATAAGCTTTTAACTGAATGAAAGGGATTCCATTTTCATTTTATGTAAAATACAGAGAGGTCTACTCAATTCTTTACAATTAGAAAGTCTCTTTTGTAATTGAAACTGAAGATAATTTGACTTCACAACCATAACTAAGCGTGACAATAACATTTATGATGATGATGATAACTTCAAATTAAAAACAAAAGATAAGGAAAGAAATCAGAGTAACTTGTACCAGTAAAACATACCTTATGATAGGAGTTCTCAAGCTGACCATTTGAAGGTGAAACTGCTGTAGCAGATATTTGTGATCTTGCTTGTTCATTTCTGGAACCACGGCCTCTGCCTGAAACAGAATTCCCCCTACCACGACCATGTTTTTTCCTATTTACATCTAAACCTACCTTGGCCTCAACGGTTTCAGAAATCTTTTGCCTTCCATCAACCGCTGCCTGGTTCAGTTTTAATCAAGCATTAGTGTGTAATCATTTTCCGAAAACAAAACAAGAAGAGAATTTATTGTTGAAGTGCATTACGCAAACTAACATATTAATCAGTGCCATGAGAATATCACCATTAGATTGGCCTCATTATTTCATATGTAAATCAGAAAATTAAATAAAAGGCTCATGAAAGAAAACATTTGAATCTGAGAAAACGTATGAACACAAAATTGATAATGAAAGAACAACCAATAACTTAGAGAATTAATACCAAACTTCCAACTGAACTGGATTTTAAATCATCAACCTACCTCTACACGTTCAAAAACAGCTGAGTTATCATCTTCTTGAAGTTTCTGGCGCTTTTGAGTGTTGGCTTGAATCAGAAATTCCCCTCCGATCTGGAATCATTTTATGAAGAAATTGAAACATAAGTAATAAGACCCAAAAGGTACTAACAGCTACATTTTTTGGCCAATAATTTGCAAATCCGAAATCATTCATAAGGAAATGAAAACACCAATTGTCCCAAGCATATATCATTATTTTTTTAGAAAGGCATCTTACAACGCAGACGTAGATGTACATTCACACACAAGCAGACAAACCACATATGCATCATCTTAACCTAAGTATGGAAACAATCTCATCAACTTAAAAACTCCAATTTATAACTAAAAATATGCCCGTGCCTCCAAAAAAAAAATCTAAAAAAAAAATCTATTATTCATTCTAACTATAGATTAGCAGCTGATCACAAAATCTCATTACGTTACACATTATTCAGTTCTATCAATGCCTTCATTTAACAATCTTACAATTCCCTCAACACCGTGTCCCTCATGATAGGGAACATCTCAATCACATCACTTCTGCTTTATTACTGAACCAGCTCATTCTTTGAAATAGGAAAATTACTGGATACTGAATTACGTAGCTCGCATAAGTTAAGATTAAACTCATTTTTATCTCAGCTGATATCTGAGCAATAATCAACCCATTCAAAAGACCTGAGCTAGTATCATCACTAGCACAGCCACCCTCACACTCGCTAATTAAAACTCTCATTTGTAAGAGTTCGATTGACTTACTTCTGACTAATTAGAGTAACACAAAACCTATATTATATAAACGGTTGTACTTAAAAGAACCATCAGCATTTCTCCGCTAGTAAATCCCTACATTAACCAACAAAAGCGTTCGTTTACCATTATTCAACTCCAGCCCAAATTTGAAACACGTCCTAGCAGTAGAATTAAATTAAAAAAAAAAATAGAATTCCAACAATTCAATATACATAATACACCATACACAAGATCAAGAAAATCTAGACTGAATTGAAGCTTACATCATCATCCGAATCACTAGAAGTTGAGGCCTGGTCCATGTCCTCGGCAGCAACGGATCTTGTAGCAGTAGAAACAGAGGCCCAAGTGTTCTGTTGTTGTTGCTGTTGCTGCGGCTGCTGGGCAGGGGCCTTGCCGACCATGCGAGCTTCGAGCTTAGCAATTTTAGTGGGGAGAGACTGGTCTGATTGGTTCGAAGAGTTGGAAGAAAAATGTATCAACATATCATCGGACATTGTGCAAGAAAGCAGATCATAAAGGGTGTGTTTTTCGGGTCTAAAGAAGAGTGGTTTTGCTGTTACTGGAAGCGAAAGACATGGTGAAGAGAGAATTAGGGTTTTGAAATAGTTGAATTAAGGTGAAGAAAATGGAAATTTTGGGGTAATGTTTTGTGGTTTGGTTTAAGTTTCATGGTGGGATTAGAGTGAAGAAAAGTTTTCAAAGGTTTGATTTGGTCAGGTCTACAAATGGGTGAAACATGGGACTCCTGTGGAAAAAAAAGAAAGAGGTCATTACTCACTAGTTTGGTGACTTTTAGATGTGCCATCTCCTATTTCTTTGAATAGATATGCGATGTAATTAGTAACAACTTTTTAATTCACTTATTTGAGAATCGGAT
>WYDK02000027.1:1981925-1993647 GCA_009867345.2 Toxicodendron radicans | reverse complement strand
TTTTAAATTTCAAATTTTAAATATAGTTTCTTTAATTACTAAATTACCTAGTTATGTTTTAATCTTTACATTTTCACTCTTTTTCAATTTTTAAATATTATTAAGTATGCCACGTCACATTATTAAGTTTAAAAAAAAATTCAAAATCATTTCAAAGTTAGTTTCTTAATTCCAAACTTCAAGGCTCATCACAGTTAAATTTCCTCATATTTTCCTCGGCGATCTTTACTGTACTGTATTGTATATACCCAAACTGAAATTCCGTAAACGCGGAAACGCCCCCTCTTCTAAATAAAGACCTTGCAGTTCCACCCTGCCGACCACCTTCTGGTGGTGATCTCCTTTGCTCTCTCTCAGTATAATCTAATTAATTACTCTTTTACTTTTAGGTTTCAATTCATTATGTCTACTGCGAAACGGCGTCGCGTTACAATTCCCAATCTTCTTTACAACGTACGTACGTCCGTCCGTCCTTCAATCTCTCTTTGTTTGACACTCTGTTTGTCTATTTTCGAGTTCTTGGAATGTTGTTCGCCCGCTGTATGTGTTTCAATTAGTTGTTTTCATTTCTGTGCTGTAATTGTGGTTTTATTTGTTTTCTGGTTTATCTAGGGCTTTGGTTTTTGTTACGGAAGGGTTTTGGATGAACTTATAATCAGCAATGATGTGAAAAATTCATTACTTTTGTTAGCATTTTTGTGTTTGTAGTGGATCCAGGCTCTTTTGGTTTCTACATTTTTATGATTTTTTTTTTTAATGTTATTGTAGCAACAGAGGATGCGGAGATGTTGGTGCCGCACTCGGATTTGGCTGACAATCACCAGCCGATGGAAGGTATCATATCATTTATTTAGCCTTCTTTTTGTCATTGAGTAAATTCTGATTTTATTTTGGTCGATTAGATTGTGTTGATTATCGAATTACTTGATTGGTTTCCCATGATATTGAGATAAGTCAAAGAATAGTAATAGCAATAATATGAATTTAGTAAATTAACTTCCATAATCACTTAGGAGATTGGCTTTTAGTGTATATAGTAAGTATCTCATTTTTTCTTCTTTTAGAGTCTAATTGGATGGTTTAGTCAAGTTGTTGACTATGTAGATTCTGATTCTAGTTATGGGCACGCAATGTAGAATACGGTTTTAACTTTTGTGTTTAGCTTTTGCCCTAATAGTTGTGGCACAACCTGAAACTGCTAATGCTGCGGAGAATCAACCAGTGGAGGATCCTCCATCATCCAGATTTACCTGGAGAATCAAGACTTTTCTAGGTTGAATACGAAGAAGCACTATTCGGAGATTTTCATTGTCGGCGGTTATAAATTGTACTCACCACTCCCTTTCTTTTTTGTTATTTTGTGAAGAAGCATTGATGCCCAATAATGTTTCTTATATGCTTTTTCTTTTCTGCATTGCACTGGCAGGCGTGTGCTTATTTTTCCAAAGGGGAGCAACGTGGATCACTTGTCTATGTATCTAGATGTTGCTGATTCAGGAAGTTTGCCATACCGGTGAAGTAGAGATGCGCAGTTTAGATTGGCGGTGATTAATCAAATTCATACCAGGTCCTCGGTGAGAAAATGTACCCTCTTTATATAAAAGTCAGTATTTTTCAGCAAGTTTTTAATGAATAAAAGTTTGATTGGGTTCTATTGCCAAGCATGAGTAGTGTAGCTTGTTTCATGATTCAAACCATTAGTATGTTTATGTATGTGTGTGTCTTTATTATATTGGAGTTGAGGGGTCTGCAATTTCAGGGGAATTGATGTGCCAAACACATATGGAAGGAATAACTTCGGGTTTCAAGAAAATAAAGGAGAAGGTTTGGGAATGAATTTCTGGGAATCCTTGTATTTGCATTTCTGGAACCACTGTAATTAGGATTTGTCAGTGGTTTTTTGGACATTTCTTTATGTTCAATTAATAAAGACACAATCATCATGCTACATGGATATGAGGTGTTTTGGGATATTAAAAACTCTTAAAAATCTTGACACGTGCATGTTTATTCATTGCATTTATATTTTATAATATATGTCAAATTATGCTTGTTTGCTTGTAGACCCATGGAAAGCAAGGAAAGAAAAATAAATAAATATGTGAATATATAAAAATTCTGTGTGGTTAGAACTGTCTTATAACTTATTGATAAGAGCTCTTATTTATTTATTCATACTTTTTCTTTTTCATATAAACCATTATTATTGAAAATTATATATGGCCATTTAGATTTCACGTATTTTATCCCCTCACCTATTTGTTGTGTTGCAAAGAAGAAAAAGAATTTCTGGAAAAGCTATTCTTTGTATTATATCTTTTTTCTATTTATCTATACAATATGTGTTAGACATATACAAATACCAAAATACCCTTAAGTACACTTACTCATACACTAACACTCCCCCTCAAGCTGGAGCATAGATACTTGTTATGCCCAGCTTGTCACAAATAGAATAAACCTGAGTAGAGCCTAAAGACTTTGTGAGAATATCAGTTAGCTGGTCACAAGTACGCACATGTTCCAAATGAATAATCTTTTGCAATAACTTCTCGCGAATGAAATGACAATCCACATCTATGTGTTTAGTGCGCTCATGAAATACGGGATTAGAGGCAATATGAATTGCTGCTTGATTGTCACACCACAATCGTGTTGGTTGTGTCGAATGGAAACCCAACTCCGAGAGCAAGAAGCGTAACCATATCACCTCTATAGTAGCCAAAGTCATAGCTCAATATTTTGCCTCTGCACTAGACAGTGTGGTCACATTCTGCTTCTTACTCTTCCAAGACACTATAGTACTACCAACAAAAACGCAATAACTAGGTGTGGACTTTTTATCAAACTGACACCCAACCTAATCTGCATCAGTATAGCTCTCAATATTCATATAACCATAATCACGATATAGAACACCCTTACCGGTAGTTTGCTTTAAGTATCTCAAAAGGTGCATGCTTGCGTCGCAATGGGTAGTTCGTGGAGCGGACATAAACTAGTTAAGCACACTCACGGTATAAGCAATATCAGGTCTAGTGATAACCAAATAATTCAACTTCTCAACCAATCTATGGTATTTGTCAGGATCTTGCAAGTCCTGCCCATCTTGCGGAGCCAACTTAACATTTATATCCATCGGAGTGTCGCTTGGTCGAGCATCAACCAACCAGTATCATGTAACAAGTCAAGAACATAGTTTCTTTGGGATATGAAGATGCCACGTTTGCATCTTGCAATCTCAGTCCCAAGAAAGTATCGCAGACTATCCAAGTCCTTTGTCTGAAACAGTTTCTGTAGAAAGATCTTCAGAGCAACAATTACATTATAGTCATCACCTGTAATAACTATATCATCGACATAAACAATAAGCAGTATGCAACCTGAGGCAGAATGTTGAAAGAAGACATAATGATCAGACCTGCATCTCTGAAGTCCAAACTGGTGAACAACATCACTAAAACACCCAAACCGAGCATAAGGAGACTGTTTCAGGCCATATAGGGACTTTCTTAATCGACATACCTTACCTTCCTCCCCCCGAGCAACAAACCTAGGTGGTTGCTCCATATACACCTCCTCAAAGAGATCACCATGAAGGAATTCATTTTTCACGTCGAGTTGATGTAGTTGCCAATGATGTGTGACTGTTAAAGAAATAAACAAACATACAAAAGTCATCTTTGCCACAAGGTTTAAGTTGCTTTTGTATTGCTACATTTATCTCTTCAAAGGGTTTTTACTCCTTTTGTGGACATTTGGTCTGCTTTTGTAACTTCTCTTTTATCAGTATATTTCTTTTGATGTTTTCTCTCCACAACACACACACACAAAAGGGGATTTTGCTTAGTTCTAGTTTTCCTAGAACATTTTAATAATTTGCTTATTTTTTATTTGTTTTTGGAAATAAAGTCATTTGCTTTTGAGTTTTCAAAGGAATGTTTTAAGGGTTAGCTATAAAAGTTTAGTAAAAATATTTACTGCATATTACCTAAAAGATCCTATAATAAACATTGTATCTACCTGTTTCTTTGTCCCTTTCTTAGACACCTCCTTTGACCTGATTATGGATAAGACTAAATATATAATGTCGAAGTATGTTTTATGAACAAAGCATGTCTCAAGGCCATAAATTAATAATTATCTTCCTTTTACGTTTATATGAACAGTATCTCAATGTGCAGTCTTTTTTTTTTTTTTTTTTATTAGAAATACATAATTAGATTACTGTTATGAAACATATTGCAGAATATAATAAATGAGGTTTATATTGGTGAAGGAGAAAATGCCAAAATCTTATGGAGTTGTCTTTTTTTGGCTACTCTATCTATGATGTGAGGAAGATTCGGATATTTTGTTTGACAAAATCCATTTACTTCTCATTGCGCTTGGGTCTCAAAATCTTTTCGATATGTCTGTTTTAAAGATAGTGATTTTCTTTATTCACTTAAATTGGGACGGAGTTTTAGTTTGTGCTATAGGCATTAATTTTTGAGTTTTTTTTAGTGAGTTGTTCAGTCTATACTGTGTAAATCCTTTTGTGATCCTTTAGTTGATCCATTATTTTTGTGAACAGTTTGTTTACTCTTTTATAGTTATTCTCTTCTTTTAATGATAGTCTCTTGTTTCGTCTCAAATAAATAAATAAAAAACTATTGCCCATTATATGGACTCTTTCTAGATTGAAATCTTTGTAATGCGAAAACATTGAGGAAGCTGTCGTACCTAGCCTAGGGGTGAAGGCTTAGTTATTGCAAGTCCTGTAATCTTACCAATGTCGATTCCTAGCTTTTGTTCTCTTCATCTGGAGGGGAACAAAATAAGCTATCAGGCGATTGTGCCTTTCTTTTCTTCAAGAAGTATTTGTGATATATTCTTTCCACTATTCCTTGTTTGTTTTTTTGATTGTGAATATTGTTGCATGAATTTGACAGTAAATAGTTGCTATTTGTCTTCATACAACGTGTTGTTGGTTGCTAGATTTATCTATAGCTGTCTTCTTCAGTAATGTTCCAGTTGCTTGGGTTTAGTACATTTTATTTTGGTTGTATTTCATCATACTAATCATTTGTTGCCTTTATAACTATGCTATTTGGAACTATAAAATTATTATCTTTGACTCAGAGGTGTAATTTCTTTATTCTCTTATTTTGTAGGTTAATGACCGTTATGAGTTTCCTCTGCAACTTGACCTTGATCGAGAGAATGGCAAATATTTGTCCCCTGAAGCTGATAGGGGAGTTCGCAACCTTTACACATTGCATAGGTATAATTATTGTTAGCAATAATGCTAGAGACACCGAAGTCTTGTACCGAAATTTTGTACCGAACAACGTGGCTTCCCAGTCAGCTTGTTCCACGTGTAAATCTTGTTTACCCAGTATTTTGTGGACGGCCAATCATGGAAAATTTTCGCCCGTTCCACAACTATGAACGGCCGTTCACAGTTTATGGACGACCGTTCAATAAAATGATTATTTTTATTTCCTGGATTTAAATGGACGACCGTCCATAAAATGAGAATGACCGTCCATAGTTGTGGACAAACTGAAATTTTGAATGATTGGCCGTCCACCAAATTTTAATATCATTTTTTATAATTATAAATAAAAACATTTAAAAAAATGTTAATTTATAATGGACGGCCATCCAAAAAATAAGGATGGTCGTCCATTCATATTGTAAGGGTGTTCATTATTAATGGACGCCCACCCACAAGTTTATATTATATTTTTAAATAATACAATTTATTAATAAACAAGTTAGAAGGGGGAAAATGACAAACCAAAAGAAAAATGTTAGGGTTCGAAGAGTATGTTGTATTCTTGTTAAATAAGGTCTTTTTAGATGGTCAAGACACTAGAAGAGCAGCTTATGCTGTATTGTTGTTAAATAAGGTATTTTTTCTTTGTATATTATCTTTGGTTCAATTTTGCTCATGAAGTTGTGCTTGAAAATTATTGTTTTCTGTGCTCAGTTAGTACTTGTGGCCGCTAATTAGAGAAAGGAACCTCAGGGACGAGACCCTTTGAACCCCAACATTTTTCTTTTGTTTTTGTCATCCCCCTTCTAACTTGTTTATTAATAAATTATATTATTTAAAAATATAATATAAACTTCTGGGTGGGGGTCCATTAATAATGGACACCCTTACAATATGAATGGATGACCTTCCTTATTTTGTGGATGACCGTCCATTATAAATTAACATTTTTTTTAAATGTTTTTATTTATAATTATAAAAAATGATATTGAAATTTTGTGGACGGCCAATCATTCAAAATTTCAGCCCGTCCACAACTATGGATGGCCGTCCTCATTTTATGGACGTTCTTCCATTTAAATCCAGGAAATAAAAATAATCATTTTATTGGACGGTCGTCCATAAACTATGAACGACCGTCCATAGTTATGGACGGACGGACGGAAATTTTGCATGATTGGCCGTCCACAAAATACTGAGTAAACGAGATTTACACGTGGAACAAGTTGACTGGGAAGCCACGTCGTTCGGTACAAGAATTCGGTGTCCCTAGCATTATTGTTATTGTCAATGTTGAGCTATTTGGCAAATATCACCGATTGTTTTTTCGTTCAAATCACCTAGCTGACCTTTTGACTTGTTGTAATTCCGTTCTATGTGTTAATAGTTGAGATGCTTTATTTTTTCATGGTTCACTGATTGTTAAAGAATATGCATTTTTTGTTGTTTTGAGACTAAATGAAAGTGGTTTTTTCATGTTTTGTTAGATTCCCCTACATTATTATTATTTTATTTTTGAAGATATACTTTTGGGGACCTTTTCTTTCCAGATTAAAGTCTCTGAGTGAACCTTCAATATCATATAAGCAGATTTTGGTGGTGATATATTTGTTATTAGTTTATTCATGTGTTGTTTATTTTAGTGAAAATATGTCAGGTCGCCAAACTGGTGTGTTGTGTTAATTGTCACATTGGTGCTACTTTTTCCTTTACACGACTTTTAACTGAAGTGAACTTTTCTTTTTGAAGGATGATAGGAACCCAGGGGCATCACAGTCTTTTACTCATGTATGACAATACGAATTGTGTGATGTGAGGGTATAAGTTGAGAGAGTGAGTGGGAAAGGTTAAACAATATTTTGAGTGGGAAATTGGCTGGGAGGTCTCTAGCTCCTCGAATTGCTAGATCTATCTTTTGTTTTCCTTATTGTTCTTCATTCATACTTGTTGCTTAATTCAATAGAATACATAAGTATATCAATTCTTCTTGCTGTGTTCATTTTGGTTGGATTGTTGTGTTGGTTTTGGCTAAGTTTTCTAAGGTCTCTATCATTGGTATTAGAGCGAGGTTCGGTTGTGGGATGATCAGTGCGAGAATGGAAGCCAGATTAGAAAATTTTAGAGGGAGGTGTCAAAACTTGGGGGAGATATTCATTTTGTATGGGATGGGTTGAGGAAAATACGAGATTGGATGAAAAGAAAAGATGAAGAAACTAGAAGAGGTGAGAAAAATGGTTCGACAGAAATTCCAGTGAACCAGGGCATAAACCAAGAAGAGACGAACGGTGAGACCATGAACGCCGAGAGAAGACGGCCAGAGTTTGGTGGCCAGAAAATCGAAATGCCAATATTCATGGGTGACGATCCGTATGGATGGTTATTTCGGATCGAAAGGTATTTCAATGTTTATCGAGTGGCTGAAGAAGAGAGGTTAAATGTGGTGGCAGTGTGTATGGAAGGGGATGCCATTAATTGGTACCAGTGGAGGGAGATTAGAGCTCTAGTGACGACATGGCCATCCTTTAAGCTTGCGCTGCTACATCGGTTTGGGGGGTCTCAAAAGGGAGGACCATATGAGGCTTTGATGGGCATTCGCCAAACGGCACGGTGGAGCAATATCACCTGCAATTTGAAGCTCTCTCGGATCCTCTTCGCGAAGTGAAAGAAGATATAGTGTGGGCTGCTTTCTTAAATGGGCTTAGGCCAGAGATAAAGGCGGAAGTGAGATTGGGCAACCCAACTCGTTGATTGAATTAATTGAATTAGCCCAGAAGATAGAAGAGGAGAATTGGGCTATGGCTGAATTAAAGAGTGGGTTTAATCAGATCAACAGGCCAGTTGGGGTAAGTGGATTTAATAGAGTAAGCATGTTTAATGTGGGTGGACCGGGGTAGGAGTATTGGGGCTGAATGAAAACGGGTTTGAGGGTTCAAATTCAACAAATCAGTTCGCAAATCCAGTCAACACTGGTACGAACAATTTCCAGTCGATCTCTGGCAACGAACAGCAGCACAGCTCCACATTGACTTCGCCGATGAATCGAATTTGCAGTGAACGATCCCATCACTCGTCTCAGGCCGACAATCAGAGGAGCAGTAACAGTGTGGTACAAAAGGGAGCCCCAAGTTCAAACTTTAGAAGGGAGTTTCCTTTCAAACAGATGACAGAAGGCAAGATTCAGAGGAAAATGGAGCATGGGATATGTTTCCGGTATGATGCGAAGTTCTTTCCCGATCATCGGTGTAGTGACCAGCAATTTCAGATTATACTTGTTGATGAAAATGACGGAGGGGATGAAAAATTTGGGCCACATCACAAGTGTCGAAGCCGATCTCTCCAGATACTTCTAGCGACTGAAACTGTCGATTCCAAGGAGAAAAACCAAACAGATGACAACGCTAAAGAACCCAATACTATTGGTAATCCTCTGGCTCTTTCTATGAATTTCATAGTAGGTCTTACCTCTGATAAAACTCTCAAGCTAAAAAGGAGAATCGGGAATGAAGCAATGATAGTGTTGGTTGACAATGGGGTACTCTACAATTTTATTTCTCGGAAATTGGTATATAAATTGGTATATTCTCCTTTTCCCAGGACAAGGTAGTCTTATATGCATTTTTGAAGATGTTAGAGAGCAGAATGTCCAATCTGTGCGCTGAGGTTGCCTTAAGTTCTGGAAAGTTTGCAGAAGCAGAGGCAAAGCTGAAGAGTTATGAATCATCTGAGGTGGATCATAACTCTAGAGTTGAATCCCTGGAGGCTGAAGTGATCAAGAAGCAAGCAAAGAATAAGGCGTTGAAAAACCAAGCTATTGCTTCAGAGCAAAAAGCATCCAGCTCCGAACAGAAGGCTCTTTTCCTGAAGGTTGAACTGATCCGGAAGGAAGCAGAGAATGAATCATCTGAGGTGAATCATAACTCTAGAGTTGAATCCCTGGAGGCTGAACTGATCAAGAAGCAAGCAGAGAATGAGGCTTTGAAGAACCAAGCTATTGCTTCAAAGCAAAAAGCATCCAGCTCCAAACAGAAGGCTCTATTCCTGGACATCCGGAAGGAAACATAGAATGAGGTTTTGAAGAACCAAGTTATAACTTCGGAGCAAAAAGCTTCTAACTCTGAACAAAAGGCTCTATTCATGTGGCGGACGATTCTGAAGCAGGATAAGTACTCAAAGGAGTTGTCTGATGCTGCTTTGAAGCTCATTGAAGATTCTAGTGGCTCTGGGAAGTCTAAGGATCAGGGTGCTGATCTACTTCTGTTCCTTTCTTCAAGCTGCCAAGATCAAGCTCCCTGATCACTTGGACCTGGACTCCTTGAGTATTTTTTGAACATGGCAATGATGAATTGATGATGTGATGAAATTGGCTTGTTAAGTTGTAAATAGGATGAATATGCATCAGGGCTTGAACTTCTGGCCTTTTTGTTATGAACTAATCTGAATGTGTAAAGTTCTAAGGTTATGAGTAACCAATGAGATGTTTTATGTGCATATTGTCTTAAAGTTTCAAATATGGTGAACATAATCATAAAAAAAAAATTTGTTCAAGTTTTGTTTCATATCTCCAGGGTAAAATTCCTGGAGGCTCAGAACATTAAGAATTTGCATGTCGAGGTTTTGAAGTTCCAAAGCTATTGCTTTAGAAAGAGCTTCCAGCTTTCAACATAATGTTTGTGTTCTTATAATTTGAGAAATGTATCTATTATCATTTTTAAACATGGTATCTGAATATAACAATATATTTATATATGTGAAATATGGTAATATAAGTATCACCGGATAAATTGAGGGGGATGCAGGATTGAAAGACTAGGGGGTTTTGAGTTCGAGCGATACAGGGTTGAAAGACTAAGGGGTTTTGAGTTCGAGATGTACTAAGTAGGGATGGGCGTTGGACCCATGGGTCGGGTGTGGGGGTAGGTATAGGGGGGCAGGTGTGGGTGCAGGTGCGGGGGATCATACATTTGCACCCAACCCGCCCCATGACCATCCCTAGTACTAAGTGGGTGGTCAATTAATTACCTTACAAAAAAATGGTAATATAAGTATAGAATGAATACATTAAAAACATTATTTCATTTTATCCATGTAACTCTTTGCTTTTTTTTTTTTTTTTTCCTTTTTTCTTAGAGGAATATGATAAACAAATGATGTTACTAGGGATGTACCTTTGACTCGCCCCGTTGGGGATCCGCCCTATTCTGAATGGGGCGGGGATTCCCCAAAAAAATGGGGGAACGAGATTGGGATGGGGAGGAAAAAAATTCCCCACCCCGCATACTATACATTTATCAAAAAAAAATTATATACATTTTTCATTAGATTTTGTATAAAGTTAGCATCACATGATTTAGAAATTAAAATTTCAAGTCATGTATCAAAATTTGTGATTATTATCTTAAATTTATTATTGTATATTTTAATTATGGAATAAAAATAATTTAAGATGAAATGGTATGATTAATATTAACTTATACTCTTATAGGTGATAGTTTAATTCATTTACTAATGTTTTATTCTTTTTGTTATATTTCGTAATTCTTATTGTTAATTTATTATATATATTATTGGTTTCTTTAATTGCTACTTGGTAGAAGATGTGTTTGTGTTCGTATAAGTTATGTGATTGTGAATTATCTTATTATTAGTGACAATTAATTCTTGCATGCATGTTTTTCTTTGATAATATTACATTAAAATAATCATTAAATTTTTTTGATAAGAGTTAAAATACATAATTTAATTTATACTAAAATATTGAGTAAACAACTTTTTCCCACTTAAGGTTTGCCTTAATGACACTTTCCCACCAAAAAAGTTTTAATATACCACTTTCCTATCCAAAGTGTATATTTCATTAATACCCAAAATACACTTCACTTTCTTAGCCGGCATTCTGCGAGTTACCAGGAGGTAAGGAGAAGGGTTTTGTAAAATGGAGACCGGTGGATCGAATGGTGATGACCGATTGAACATTTGCTATCAAAATCAGTCAAAATCAATTAAGAACAAGAAATTCTAGCTTTGCGGTGGTTGACAATCGACGAAAAATCAGGTGTCAGAGTAAAATTGGTTTTGTAGAGATAAGACTGAAAGTTTAAATGGTGGTGACAGAGTGAATTTTCTTCACTGAAAAATCGACTGAAATCTGCTTTGGGTAATAACAAAATATTAACTTTAGATAATAAAGTGATATTTTGAAACCTTTTGGGTGGGGAAGTTCGTTAAGGCAAACTTTGGACAGGAAAAAAGTTGTTTACTCTAAAATATTCTAAACATTTTGTTTGCTACATTGTGACATGGAGTCATGGACAATTGGACATGGACACTTAAAAGATTGCTTAATTTTATAAATTTTATAAAAAATTATATATTTATTTTTATAATACTTTCTAATATTTTTAGAAAGCATTATAGATCCCCTTACCGGTATTTTATAAAATTTAAAGAAAAAATAATTTA
>WYDK02000027.1:1914509-1925213 GCA_009867345.2 Toxicodendron radicans | reverse complement strand
TTCCATTTCCTGCAGTTTACACCCCAAAAGCAATTAAATAAACTTCAAACAATTACTCCGTGACACGGGGTGTCACACCCGTTGACAAACAATTCATTTTATCATAACCACATTTCGGTTTCTCTTGTTTCTCGGTTTTCACTGAACAATCATTAGTAATTTTGTCATAACTTTCTCAATAAAAACCCAATTGATTCGTGGTTTTAATCTTTATAAACTCGACAGAAAGGGCTTTAATTTGATTTATTAAATGATGAATTTAGATAATTGTATATTCGTTGACAAACAATTCATTTTATCATAACTCACATTTCACTTTCTCATGTTTCTCGGTTTTCATTGAACAGTCAGTACTAAATTGGTCATAATGTTCTCAATATAAATTCAATTGATTTGTGGTTTGAACCTTTATAAAATATACAGAAAGAGCTTTAATTTAATATATTATATTATTAATTTGAATAACTGTAGACCCGTTGACTAATAATTCATTTTATCATAACACACATTTCAGTTTCTCCTGTTTCTCGGTTTTCACTGAACAGTCAGTAGTAAATTGTTCATAAATTGCTCAATAAAAATTCAATTGATACGTGGTTTGAATATTTAGAAACTAGACATATAACGCTTTAATTTTGCATATTATACGCTTAATTTAGATAACTTTAGACCTTAATTGCTTAATAATTCAATTAATGAATTCAATGCAAACTCTTTATATTCTCAACAAATAAATTATTTTCTTTTGTTTGATTTTGACATTAAATTTTGGCAATTAAAATAATTTAATGAAAACTCTTTATATTCTCAACAATCAAAATATTTTGTTTTTCTTTGATATTAGAAATTTGGAAGTTTGGGCATATGAAATTAAATATAAACGATTTAAATTCACTTTTCAATCTATATATTTGTGGAGCAATAGTTTTGTGAAGTTAATTTATGGTTTTGCTTTGTCACAATATAATTTTATCCATTGCATAATCAGTGGTAAATTGCTCATAACTTGCCGAATAAAACTCTAATTGATACATGGTTTAAATATTTGGAAACTAGACAGATAGAGCTTTAATTTGATATATTATATGATAAATTTGGATAACTTCATTTTATCGTAACACAATTTCTGTTTCTCCTGCTTCTTGGTTTTTATTGAACAGTCAGTAGTAAATTTGTCATAACTTTCTCAATACAAATCCAATTGATTTGTGGTTTGAACCTTTATAAACTAGACAAAAAGGGCTTTAATTTTTTTATCTGGTAAAAATCTCACACCTGGAACCCCCCCTCAAGTTGCCAAATTGCAAGTTACTTCTCAAATTCTCATCCACACAAAACTAGAGGGTATTTGTTATGGGAAAAATTGTACTTAAAAGTTATGTGAACAGTGATGAGGTCATGCGACCTGTCAGATCACTACACCTGTCCCGGCGATGTCATCATAACATAGTTGTTTTCCAATAACTTCCACCTGACCTAAAATGGAAGTTCTTAGAAGATTTGTCACCATGACACCTGGCGAGCTGATAAGGTTTACACACCAAGTGGGAACTACAGTGACCGCTTCCTAACCCTTATAAATATGAGTGTTCTATCATCATTGAGGGGGGGTCGACAATCTGAAAACTCTCTCTCTAGAGAAACTACATCTTGTATACGCATATGTCAAATAAATCATTTAATTTATTTATATGTACATTATAGATCTCTTGCGATCTTAGTTTGTGATCGTTAATCCGCAATAACATCAGTGGACGTAGAAGTTGCTTTCAGGCCTCTAAACCACTTAAAATTTCAGGTTGTTATTTTTCTTTTATTCCCTAGTAGCGGTCTCACCCATGTCTCAGCAACCTAACACATTCTCAAATCAAATTCATGCTCTCACCAGTAAAATTCGACCAGCTCGTTCATTGGCAACTTGCTGGTTCATCAATTAGTTGGCGGTCCAAATTTACCCGTCAACAAATTTGATATATTATATCATGAATTTGGATAAATTTAGCCCCGCTGACGAACAATTCATTTTATCGTAACACACATTTCGGCTTCTCCTGTTTATAGATATTCACTGAACAATCAATAGTAAATTTGTCATAACTTTCTCAATACAAATCAAATTAATTCGTAGTTTGAAACTTTAAAAACTAGACATAAAGGGATTTAATTTGTATGTTTTATTAATTGCAACATTCATTATACATTCACATATTAATAATACAAACCTTTCACATTCAGTCACAAAATATTTTGTTTTTCTTTGATATTAGAAATTTGGAAATTTGGGCATTTGAAATTAAATGTAAACGATTTAAATTCACTTTTCTATCTATATATTTGTGGAGCAATAATTTTGTGAAGTTAGTTTTTGGTTTTACTTTGTCACCATGTAATTTTATCCATTGAACAAGCAGTAGTGAATTGGTATAACTTTCTCAATACAAATCCAATTGATTCGTGGTTTGAACCTTTATAAACTAGACAGAAAGAGATTTAGTTTGATTCATTATATGATGAATTTGGATGATTGTAGATCCATTGACGAACAATTCATTTTATAGTAACATACATTTTAGTTTCTCCTGTTTCTCGGTTTTCACTGAACAGTCAGTAGAAAATTGATCATAACTTTCACAGTACAAATCCAATTGATTCATGGTTTGAACCTTTATAAACTAGACAAAAGGGCTTTAATCGGATATATTATATGATGAATTTGGATAACTTTAAACCTGTTGAAGAATAATTCATTTTATCATAACACATATTTCAGTTTCTCCTGTTTCTCGGTTTTCACTGAACAGTCAGTAGTAAAGTGTTCATAAATTGCTCAATACAAATCCAATTGATTCGTGGTTTGAACAATTATAAACTAGATATAAAGGGCTTTAAGTTGATCTATTATATGATAAATTTGGATAACTGTAGTCCCGTTGACAAACAATTTATTTTATCAAAACAAACATTTCGGTTTCTCATATTTCTCGGTTTTTACTGAACAGTCAGTAGGAAATTGATCATAATTTTCACAATACAAATCCAAGTGATTCGTGGTTTGAACCTTTATAAAATAGACAGAAAGGGATTTGATTTGATATAATATATGATTAATTTGGATAACTATAGACCCGTTGACGAACAATTCATTTTATCATCACATTTTGGTTTCTCTTGTTTCTCGGTTTTCATTGAACAGTCAGTAGTAAATTGGTCATAACTTTCTCAATACAAATCTAATTGATTCGTGGTTTTAATCTTTATAAACTCGACAGAAAGGGCTTTAATATGAATTATTATATGATGAATTTAGATAATTGTATATTCGTTGATGAACAATTCATTTTATCGTAACACACATTCCAGTTTCTCATGTTTCTCGGGTTTCACCAAACAGTTAATAGTAAATTGGTCATAAGTTTCTCAATATATATCCAATTGATTCGTGGTTTGAACCTTTATAAACTATACAGAAAGGGCTTTAATGTAATACATTATATGATTAATTTGAATAACTGTAGACCCATTGACTAATAATTCATTTTATCATAACACACATTTCGGTTTCTCCTGTTTCTCGGTTTTCACTGAACAATCAGTAGTAAATTGTTCATAAATTGCTTAATAAAAATTCAATTGTTACGCGGTTTGAATCTTCCGAAACTAGACAGATACGACTTTAAATGTGCATATTATACGTTGAATTTGGATAACTATATACCTTAATTGCTCAATAATTCATTTAATGAATTCAATGCAAACTCTTTATACTCTCAACAATTAAAATATTTTGTTTTTGTTTGATTTTGACAATAAATTGTTGGCAATTAAAATAATTTAATGGAAACTCTTTATATTCTCAACAATCAAAATATTTTGTTTTTCTTTGATATTGTAAATTTGGAAATTTGGACATCTGAAATTAAATATAAACGATTTACATTCACTTTTCAATCTATATATTTGTGGAGCAATAGTTTTTTGAAGTTAGTTTGTGGTTTTACTTAGTCACCATATAATTTTATCCATTGAACACGCAGTAGTAAATTGATCATAACTTTCTCAATACAAATCCAATAGATTCGAGGTTTGAACCTATATAAACTAGACATAAAGGGCTTTAGTTTGATTTATTATATGATGAATTTTGATAAGTGTAGATCCATTGACGAACAATTCATTTTATCGTAATACGTATTTCGGTTTCTCTTATTTCTCGGTTTTCACTGAACAGTCAGTAGTAATTTTTCATAAATTGCTCAATAAAAATTCAATTGATACGTGGTTTAAATCTTTAGAAACTAGACAGATACGACTTTAATTTTGCATATTATACGCTTAATTTGGATAATTTTAGACCTTAATTGCTCAATAATTCATTTAGTGAATTCAATGCAAACTCTTTATATTCTCAACAATTAAAATATTTTTTTTTGTTTGATATTTACATTAAATCATTGGCAATTAAAATAATTTAATGAAAACTCTTTATATTCTCAACAATCAAAATATTTTGTTTTTCTTTGATATTAGAAATTTGGGCATGTGAAACGTCTAATGAAATATTTCTACATTAAATGTAAACGATTTACATTCACTTTTCAATCTATATATTTGTGGAACAATAGTTTTGTGAAGTTAGTTTGTGGTTTTACTTTGTCACTATGTAATTTTATCTATTGAGCGATCAGTGGTAAATTGCTCATAACTTGCCGAATAAAACTCCAATTGATACATGGTTTAAATATTTGGAAACTAAACAGATAGAGCTTTAATTCGAGATATTATAGCTAAATTTGGATAGCTGTAGACCCGTTGTCGAACAATTTATTTTATCATTACACATATTTTGATTTCTCCTGTTTCTCGGTTTCTACTAAACAATCACTTGTAAATTGATCATAACTTTGTCAATACAAATCCAATTGATTCGTGGTTTAAACCTTCATAAACTAGATATAAGGGGATTTAATTTGATATATTATATAATGAATTTAGATAACTTTAGATCCGTTGACGAATCATTAATTTTATCGTCACACATATTTCATTGTCTCCTTTTTCTCTGTTTTCACTTAACATTTGGGAGTACATTGTTCATAAATTTTTCAATAAAAAATCAATCGATACGCGGATTGAATCTTTAGAAACTAGACATTGCTGTGTTATCATTACAAATCAATGCATAAAATGATGGGAACCTTTTCAATCATCTAAACAACACCAGCATCAATTGCACAATCAGTTCATTCATGCAAAGTAATATAATTTGCACAACCAGTTCATTAATCCAAATGATATCTAACCCAACGTAAGTACTTTATGTAAGATGAATTGAATTCTAGGCCTTGCAAGACACGCACATTTTATCATTACAAACATTTTGGTTCTCTGTTTCTTGGTTTCCACTTAATAGTCAGTAGTAAATTGGTAGGCCTTGCAAGACACGCACATTTTATCATTACAAACATTTTGGTTCTCTGTTTCTTGGTTTCCACTTAATAATCAGTAGTAAATTGGTCATAACTATCTCAATAAAAATCCAATTAATGAACGGTTTGAATATTTAGAAACTAGACAGAAATAACTTTAATTTCATATATTATACTCTGAATTTGGATAATTGTATAACCGCTGCCAGACAATTTATTTTATCATCACACACATTTAGGTTTTATAATTAATTTATATGTTTCACAAATATCAATTGCTATTTGATGTCGAACCATCTAGCTTTAGTAGACCATTTGTAATATGCCGTCAAAAAGATTGTCCTTTAATTTTTTTTATCCATCTTTTCCATCTTTTCATCTGATTCAGGAAATTTAACTGACGATGACCTGTGAGGAATGATATCATTTAACAATTTCAGAATAAACAAGTGGAAAATAATTGGAAAAAAGTTGTTTCAACATTTTGTATTCATACAATGGAAAATTGCATATTAAACAGAAAATTGTAAATAAATTACAAAACATAATTCTACACATACAAATTTAAAATAATATTACACATACAACATTTGTATACAATATTTCTCATACAACAAAATATGATGAAATATGATTGACTTGTTTTCTTATTTAATTTTTTTTTTTTTTTGCTAAATATGATTCATTACAGTAAAAAATATTTTAACATTATGAAAATAATAAAATATGTAAAGTTCTCAAAAATTGATATCTGTGTGAGCTAATGCATTGATAAAATAACCAAAATACATAATCGCGCAACATTAATTTCTTCTTACCAAATTGAAGCATTATTTGCATATAATAGATAATTGCATATTAAACATAAATCTGTCAATAAATTACAAAGGCATAATTCTAGAAATACAATTTTAAAATAACTACAAATGCAATATTTGTATACAAATTGAACAATTACAAAAAATTACCATATGTGTTAGCTAATGCATTAAAAAATAATCAAAAAACATACCTATGTAATGCGCAATCCTTCCAACTAGTTTACATATGCATCTAAGCCCATCGAGTTCTTAAATCAAAATATATCTAACCTTGATGCTTTGACAATACACCAATTGATTTGGAGCATGTTCCAAATCAATTGGTGTATTGTAAAAGCATCAAGCTTCCTGAATCAAGTGATAGCTTACTTATTGCATTTCAATTTCAAAAGATGAAAAATTTTAGCTGCAGCAACAGAATGACACAAAAGGAAAACCCCTTCCAGAAAGAATACCCAGAACCTTTTTCTGGTAACTTAAAAGTATATTCTAGAAGGATTTACAGAACTGTTACCAAGCTGTCCACCGTTGAATCTATACATGCATCAGTCAGGACAGCTCAAATAATCAAACACACTAGTATAAGAGCTCAGGACACTAAGAGTAGGCAAAAACAGTCAAGAATAGATGCCTCTCAATCAATTCATCACTGCCTCCCAGCTGTGAAGAGCCTCGCAGTTGCAAAGAATATGCCAAAAAAGGCATGCCACGAAATCTAGAAGACACAACAGGCTGAAGAGAAGAATAGGCAGAACTACTATAAAAGGAGTGATGCAGCAGATATCCAGGAAGTAAATATTGTGACTATTCGTTATAAGCATGTTTCTATCATATGCTAGGTGCAGAAATAACAACAAACTACATAACGGTAACGCCAATTTACATTTGACAAACAGGAAAAACAGAATAATAGGTTGATGCCTTAGAGATTGTCAGTTTGCATACATACAGCATTGACTAAAAAGAAACTTGTCAGTATGGCTGGACGGGAAAGACACATCAATATTATACAGCTGCCTTCAGATTACAACCAGCATCCATCTGTTTATTGGTGAAGGGACCGCCAAAATATGTATGATAACTCAACAAATAGCTGGATCCAACTATTTTTGGGAGCCTTCTGTTTTCACCGATGCTGATGTAAAAGTAACTGGGGCTGCAGGATGATCCCTCACAATCAAGCTAAGGACCTCTGGTCTTGAATAATGCCCAACCACATCGAAATCAAACTTTGCCCGCGCTATTTCTCCAAGATCTGGGAGTCATTGACAATGATCAAAACCACAGTTTCAAATTCAAAACAGAGCTTATGCATGGCCATAAGAAGACAAATAGAATAATATACCAAAATAGAGAGAGAATTTTCCAGAACGGTTACTAGCTCGGGCCAGGTAAGGTTTTTGGAGGATAAGGAAAATTGGTAAAACTCTTCTATTACCGATTGTCTAATGAAATTAAATAGGAGAAATAATTTTCCAAGTGCCTTCACAGAATAGTATCTATTCCGTATGGCACTGATTAACTGATATTTTAAAAAATACAGGTTCACCATCTGTTCAAATAAGTTAAGAAGATTCATTGAAAATTGCAAATGTTTCTACAATTATACTCAGAAGAATTATGTCAATATAACATTTACTTGATGGAAGACTCCCAAAAATTGGTCAAGCAACTCATGCCAATATTATACCACTATAGAATATGATATGAAAACTTTATGAAAAATTTTCAGATGATACATGTACTATAGGTGCAGTAACAAAATAATGTTATACATCCTTCAGGTCTCTTTCCAACCAAACTTACATTTTGATAAGTGATTTAGCTATTCTTTTATGGTTTAATTATTGTCCTTGAAATTAATTTGGTACTGATAGGAACCCACTTCAATATCTTAAATAATTGGACTGGGCAATGGGACTTATTAGGTTTGGGTAGAACTCACCTTGAAAAACCGGAGGGTGCCCAAGCCTTTATAACCCACATGTCCACCCATTTCCCTTCCAATGTGGGATCTTAACATACCACTACGCTTCCGTAACAGACGTTCACGTCGGCCTCTTTACCCTTTGGGTGACTTCGTTGATCCCCTTACCTCAGGCCTCCATGCCCTTCCTCGGGGTAACAGCCCGGCCCAAGGTCAGCCTGCCACGCAGGTGTGGCCATGTAGGCGCAGGACCATGACTCGCTCTGATACTAATTGATAGGAACCTTCTTCAATATCTTAAATAATTGGGCTGGACAACGAGTCTTATTAGGCTTGGGTAGAACTCACCTTGGAAAATCGGCTTGCCAAAGGAGGGTGCCCAAGCCTTTATAACCCACATGCCCACTCATTTCTCCTTTAATGTGGGATCCTAGCAGGTACTAGATCTCCTGGTGTACTCATAAATAAATTACTTTAACATGCTTCTATGAACAACATGAAAAGAAACTATTTAGATTCAGCATAGATCCAAGTGAGATACCGGAGAAGAGAATGATGTACCTAGATCTGCTGAGATGAGTGCCTCTCCATCATAATTAGGTCCTGCCAGTACAGTTCCTGATGGTGATATTATAACACTACCTCCAGCACAGACAACAGAATCTGGTGTAAGTTCCTCTTCTGTGCCTGAAAATACATATTCCGGAGGAGGAGGGTAATCTTTCCTTCGACAGAATTGGTTGGCTGACAAAACAAAACATCCACCCTCAAGAGCGATGTGGGTCATTGATGCTTGCCATACATCCCTGGAATCTGCCGTAGGCGCACAATATATTTCGATGCCTGAAACCGGTGAGTTTGATAAGTAAGGTATCAATGGCTAATTTATTATTTATAATAGAAGGTAAAGCAAATGAAAGCAGTAATGAAATCTCCACAGAGCAACAATGCTATTATATCAATGGATGGAAAAAATAAACACAAGAAAATAATGATCCGAAGACATTCGTCCTCTAAGTTTCAGTCAACACCATTCTGAAGTTC
The DNA here is from genome assembly GCA_009867345.2 of Toxicodendron radicans. Classification (NCBI taxonomy): domain Eukaryota; kingdom Viridiplantae; phylum Streptophyta; class Magnoliopsida; order Sapindales; family Anacardiaceae; genus Toxicodendron; species Toxicodendron radicans. The sequence goes on along the minus strand of WYDK02000027.1, from coordinate 1,915,995 downwards.
TCACATGACAATGTCTATAGTACCTTCTTTGTGCCAAAGCAAAAAGTGTATAGAAGAGAAAGACAAAGAAAAATAACAGCAGATATGTTCCAACCAAATGGGAAGGATCAAGATCATAAACCAAGCCTTCCGTGAAAAAGTGCAAGTGGTTCTAGTCAAGGTAAATTGTAATGGTTAACATAATTAAATGACTAACCTTTAGCATACATTGCTGTCCTAAGAAGTGGCATTCTATTTTCCCAGCAAATGGCAGCACCTATTTTTCCAATAGGAGTATCAAAAACTGGAATTGTCGATCCATCTCCAAATCCCCAAATAATCCGCTCTAATGCTGTTGGCATAATTTTTCGGTGTTTCCCCAGGAAATGACCTTGACAATCAAAAAATAAAACAGTGCAATACAGTGTATATCCATCTCTCTCTATCACACCCATTACTAAATATACCTTATACTTCCCTGCCATTGCTGCCAATCTCTCCACTTCAGGACCTGAAATTAACAGAAGATTAAAACATAAATCTTCAAACATAATGCAAACTTCCACAAACTACAAGGGTGAAATAGAGATAGTCTCAGCTAACATCACATTTCTTATCCAAAGGAATGCTTTTATCCCAAAAATTAATCTTGTCTAATTCAGTAAAGCACTTGAAGATAAAGGTAAAAGCACAATCTAAAATTACATATAAGAATTAAATAGCAAATAGACAGAGATGGTGCACGAACCAGGAACATCAATGGCTGAAGCATGGTACTTGCGAAACTCTTCTTTACCCTTAGCCGTACGATTACCGATAGTGACACCAAAATTGGAACCACGAGGATACCCACCAATGAAAGCTTCTGGAAAGACCACCAATTGCGCCCCATAGCCGGCGGCTTCAGCCAACAATCTCTCGGCCTTATCAAGAGTGGCGGGAGTATCGTAGAAGATAGTGGAGGCCTGGACGACGGTGGCGCAGACTGTGGGTGCGGAAGAGTCGGCACCCATGTCCACCTCGGCGAAGAGTGGAGTCTGGGGTGGTACTAGCGCCATATCTCGTTGTTATGAGGTTGTGGTGGTTTGTGGAGGAAATTTAACTGTAATGAACTCTGAGGTTTGCAATTCACAATCTAACCTTAAAATTATTTTTTATTTATTTTATTATTTGAAATAATGATGTGGCATATTAAGTATTAAAATTAAAAAAAGGGTGTAAATATAAAGATTAAAACATAAGTAGGTAATTTAGTAATTAAAAAAAGTATATATAAATTTTAGAAAATTAAAACCCTACCCCCACACCCAAATCGATTAATCGATTTCAAATCACAATATCGACAATCTCTTTGATTTTCCGGCAAAAAAAACTCTCTCATTTCCGTTCAAATCCAGCAAACGTTTCCATTACATTTTCATTCTCATTTCCATTGTAATCTTTAAACAATGTCTGATTCTCAGACAAGTTTTGAATCGGGAAAAAACTCAACCCCTCTCCAAATTCT
>WYDK02000027.1:1778961-1795883 GCA_009867345.2 Toxicodendron radicans | reverse complement strand
CCCCAGATAAGCAAACCATATATAATATAGATCATTCCAAAAAGATCAAGGAAGATATTCATCATATTCAGTTGTCATAAAACAAAAGTAAAATTTATAACCCCACAAAAACCCAATTAAAAGAAAAGAAAACAGTCTGGCTAAAGAAACACCTTAAGACCTTCATTTCATACCCTCCCGTGCTTTATACATTTGTTAACCATAAAACCACCCCTCTGCCTATAAATTAAAGAACTAAAAATGCTGTAGTGCATCCACCATATAACCAAACCTCTTTAAGAATTATCTTTCATGGCTAAATTTTTTCAGAAGGCATAGGATTCAAACATTCAGATATACATCTCCAGAAGGAACGCACACTCCAAACTTCTTGAGGACTTCATAACTACCTACAAGGATCTCCCCCTCTTAAAAAGTGAGGTTTAACAAGTCAGTTAAAGTTAAAACCACCCAAGAGCTTAGACTGGAAATGCATGTTAGTCATGGCAAGCAACGTCGAGCTTGCTCTTAACATATCCAGACCGGAAAAAGCATTTAGCAGGTGGCTCACTGTAAACTACTGGGCCTACCAGTCGCTGGTATAGAGGTGGCTTGGGGAAATGAGTGATGGACCATCATATTGTTATCCAAAGCATTGGCTAATGTGTTGTCCTTCACAGTCTGCTCCAAAACACGAACAAGTGACATAAATATCTCCATCCTTGTTACATCCCTGTTTGCCTGCATGTGAAATTTAGATTAATACAGAAATTCAAAGTACATCTGTTAGATAATGGCCATGAAAGTAAGTATAAACTACCATTAACTAAAAAAATTTTACCTAAGAAAGTTAAAACTTTACAAGTTTCAATTTTCTCAGTCCCACCCATTTAACCATACAACAAAAGCTCCCCATTTACATGGACCTCTTGGATCAAGGAAAACAAAGACAAACTGTAATTGTTACACCCGTTTCTGTCACATAATATAATACATTCACCTGAACTGTCTAGGCTATAGAATGTAATTAAGCCCCCACCCAGAGCAACAAGAAGAGAAAGAAACACTGAAAAAAGGTTAGCCCATTCAGAATCCTTTGAGAGGTTTCTCCATGGAAAAAGCATGTTTTAAGTTTTCCAATGAACCAATTTGTGGTCAAATAATCCAGAGGGTAGGGCCATCCACTGTTATATCAAAATAGCATTACAATGACTAATAGTTGATTGGTAACAAACATTGCTTTAGTAGATCTTACCTCTACAGCAAAGCGTGCCCAGATCTTGTCGTTCCTAGTTTCCATCACCCCCTTCAAGATAGTCAATCCCAATCCCCTTATCAGGTCAGCTATTTCTAAAAAGAAACCCCGTTCCTCACAAAGCATCTGTCACAAAAAGAAAACAACATAAACAATTGTTCAAACCAACCAATAAAGCTAAACAATAGATAGGTAGTCACTACCTCCACAAGCATCTGTCGAGGCGGATTCAGATCCTCGACTATGATAGGACAGACCATAGATTGTGAACCAACTTCAAATGCCCATGTCGCCCCTCCCTCAAAGTTGTCTTTTAACAGTAATCCAACTTCCTTGTTGATAATCTGCAGTTCAGGAACAAATAAAATGCCTGGCAAAGAAATTTCTTGTGCAAAAGACATGAATGGTGCACCGACAAAAGAATGATGGTGACAGGACACCCACTTCAAACATTTCACTGGGTAAGTCTGTTTTTCATCTAATATAATATTTGCGCAAAATTCCATACGAATTGCTAATTGCATTAATAGATCCAGATACACCACAATATACATATAACTCAAAACTACCTCGTTGTCGAGAAAATTATGCCTAACAGATTCACAAATTTCAATATAATCCAGTTCCAGAAATCTATGAAATTGGCATGTTATACAACAACTTCCACAGAAGGCTAGGTAGATAGAGAAATGAAGTAAAGAGAGTAGATGTCGCCTGTACCTTAGACTCCCCTGTTTGTTTAAATTTGTCTGCATGCTTAGTGACACTTTGCAAGAAAAGCATATGCTTGATGGTACGCTCTAGAAGTGCATCTATGCTACACTGTTAAAACACGCCAAAGGAATGAAGAACAGAATCAATATTGGAATAACATATATTATCGGCAGAAAAAAAAAAGGAAGAGATATCGGCGAGGAAAGAGATAAGACGCAATTACTTTTGCACCATTGGGTACAATTTCCCGCAACTCTTTCACACGATCTTGAATCATTTGACGATCTTTTGGCCTAGGTCTAGGGTTCTCTCCAGGTTTAAGTCTTTTGCGATTTGATTTAGTCATTTCATCATTCCTTTTAGAATATGCAGTTGAGACACTACCATCACGCTTCACACTATGACCCTGTTCTACCCAAGAACTGATATGGGACCCATAAATGGAAGTAGTTTGAGAACAACTTGCCCCATCATCCTTGCTACAGCCTGATTGAAAAGAAGTTGATCCTACAGTCCCCACCTTTGCCATGGACTTAGGCAGGCCAAATAGCTCCCCTTGCACTAGATTAGACAAATTAACCTGCCCACAGGACGGAGAAGTACCAGGAATAGAGGAACTACTAATCTTAGACACCGTTGTTCTGCAAGACACATTATCATCTGAAATCTGCTTGGCACTGGAGTGAGCCCTTGAGACCACAGCATCTAAAAGATGTTCAGTTCCCATCCCAGAGAATGTGACAGTGTTTGATAAACCTTCATTAACTGAATAAAAATTAGAATTCACATCTGGCTCATTCAAACACATTGAACTACCCTTACCCGGATTTTGCCCATCTGCATGAAAATTGTTCCAGTTTCCATTGAGGAGCTTATTTTTAAAATCAACACCCAAAACATCAAACAAGTCATCCCCTGATGGAGGTTGCGCAAATCCATCTTCAAATTTAGCATTAATAGACCTTAGAGCTGTATCTGCATTGTCATGCTTTTGGCAATCATAAATAAATCCAGGAATTTGCCCACTCAACGGCATACTTTCAGAAGGATGGTTGTTAAATGCTTGAAACATATCATTGCTCACCCTTTCCTTCATAGAAGCGAAATCATTTTCACCATGCTTAACATCTGACAAACTGGAGCCTCCTGAGAGCATGTGACTCGTGGTTAATTGATCTACCAGACCAGACAAAGGAAACTCTACTTTTGATGAATTGCAATTTTTAATCCCCATACCAGCCAGGTGAGAGCCATACAGATTACTATCTGCTAGTTTCCGTGGATTTGATTGCGAGCATGAAAGTGAATTTGAACTTATTTGACTAATCATTCCGCTACGTAGCTCACTTCCTTCAAGCAATTGTGTAGGAACAGAACATCCATTTAACCCTCCAATTTTTCTCAACTGAGAACCCACAAATCTATCACCATTTACTTCATTTGCATTCTTGGTAACATGACCTCGAACAGCAGCATCTGTCAAAATCTGCTCAACTGACTTAAAGCTGCTACAACTGCCGCTTGACTGATCAAAAATAGGTTGATAATTGAATGCAGTCCTTGAATTACATAAAGAAGCCTGCTGGTTCAGCCACACATTTGAATTTGTGGGGATCACTTCAGCATCCACATCTCCATTCCCCAATTGATCTCCAAAGGGAAGGTTCGGCTTCAACACTTGACTAAATTTTGGTTCGCAGTGATCATCATGGGATATAACTGAAGTTTGAGCCACATTAGGAGTTTGAAATGTTGACGCACTAACTTGTGCATTATGCTGATTCTGTCTACCTAGAGAACCAAAAACTTGACCAACTAGCCTTGATGGTTGAGATGAGCTGCTCTGTTGATTGTAGCTGCCAGTAGTTACAGGAGTGGAGCTTGTCACTTTATAAATTCCAGATGGATCCACAGAAACAGGCATTTCACTAGAGACAAGAGCCCCGCTTTTCCTATCAGATTCTTTTGCTCCATAATGTTCAGAAAGAAGAGCTCCAGGGACACATCCCAATTGCAGGATTAAATTCTTCACATAATTTACAAATTCAATGTTCTCCACAATCTGAAGTAGAATGAATGGACAGAAAAATATTTAGACTTAAAACAAAATAATATATTCAACAAATTATCTTGGCCTCAGAACAAACTAAGATTAAATAAAGAATGTTAAAATTTAGTGCAAAGAGAGTGGAGACAACAAGCAACAAAAAGGACTTACGGCCAAGGAAGAACCAAGTTGAACAACGCCATGAGGATGAACAGGTATAACAGCAACTGTCTGCAAACCAAATATAGGTATTTTAATTAATAAACAGCAATATGTCAAACAATTCCAAAAGCAGGATATATATAAAGCCATCATACCTGCATGCCAGCTGAAAATTGGAGATGCACCTCATTTTGAACCTAAAAGCACAAAATCAAGAATTTATACAAATTATTCAACAATATACTGACCTATGAAAAATAGTTTTAGCTTCTGAAAGAAAACAATAGCTTAACTTAGGTTATATTAACATACGAGAAATCATCAAGATATCAACAACCATTAGCCCCCATCTAAATAATATCATTATTACTAAAGATCATACATCAACTTAACTCTGTCAAACCATAACAATATGGTTGTTTTCTCAATGATTGAGCATTTGATCAAAAACTTGACTTTAAAAATAATAATAATAAATGCTTGAAGGAAATCATGCCACTCATGATGCCAAACCCTTCTTTACACCATCTTCATTGGCATAGAACTCTCCTTCATAGCAACAGACACAAGCAGAAGTTTGTATAATACCTCTGGCGGATGGGCATCTCTAATATGATTGTTTGCAAGAATCCACTGGTGGTTTCCTGTGAATGCAGCCCGCCCTACTATTCTGGAAAAACAAAAAACAAATGATTCATAAATCTATTTATAACAGACACACACTTAAAATACGAGACAGAAAGTACGAAAGTGAGTATGAAGCATACCCTTCACCTAATACATGAACATGATTATTCAACATCATTTTGTTAATTAGCTGTTGAACTCTATCTCCTGCTTGATTCCCAAGCTGAGAGGAGCTAATTTCAGAAGAAACCCAGCATCCTTCCCAATCTCCAAAAGGTACTTCAGGATTTGGTGACGGTTCATTGTAATGTTCTTCCCAAATTAATAACCTGCAAAGGAAAACAATGTAAATACTATTGCAAGATAATCATTTACTTTAATTCACAAATTGAGAACCATAAACGCAAAAGTTGCCAGCAATGCAAAAAAACTTGAAATCCAACTGCACCCCTTTGCTTGCTAAAAAGAAAATTTAAACAAACAATTTTTTTTTTTAAAAAAAAAAAAAGGAAAATCTAAACTTAACTAGACTTCTACAAGGAGAGAAGATGAAAAACAAAAAAGGACAAGAAATTAAAAAGAAGAAAAGAAACAGGATTTAGAGCAAATAGTTATTGAAGATTATTTGGTAAAGTATATCCTTTTTTTTTTTTTTTCTTTCTTTTGTTATCTTGAAACAAAACATATACAAAGCAGCCAAATATAGCATGACAAAAAAGCAACTAAAGAGCATATTGGTTGAATAAATGATAAAAATGGCAACTTTATGTTACTTAAATCAAGAAAATAAGACCGAATAGAATCAAACAAATACTGAATCAATAGATTGATACGATCTAACAAAAAACCCAAAATAGAGAGAGGGTTTGTCAAACTAAAACAAATCTACTTTTCTACACAGATTCCTAAAGACAAAAAGAATACCTCCAAAAACAAAAGTATCAAATACAAATCAGAAAAACCAATCACTCTCTACCATCTCAATCTCTATTCTAACAACGAACCAACTCAACCTTAAAAAAAAAAATTATCACTTACAGCACACTATTTTTTTCTTTAATTAAGTCAGAAATAAACCAGAAAAAAAATTCCCGACCTTTCCTCGACTTTCCGAGCAACTAAAGAAACGGAAAACCAGAAACTAAAAGTAAAAAGAAAACTTACTTAGTGTTATGGCAGCCGATCTTCCAAAACACAGAATAGGACCATTGATTCGAAGAACAGAAGGCTTTTAACACTTCTTTTAACATAATACCCATTTTTCTTGAATTCTTTTACCACAAAACAAATCAGTGACAAGAAAACACAAGAATAAGAATCTAACTTCCTCGGCATGATCCTCTTCCAGCTTGTTTGGTTCTCAAACCTCCACTCCTCTTTCTCTCCGGATCCAAGTTTCCACCAATCATTCTTCCGAAACCCATGTTTATTACGAGTTATATTAAACTTAAATAAACACGAAAGTGTATTCGAAAGTGTTGGTGAAAGCCATTTGAAGTTGAGATTGAGTTTTGAGTTTTTGGGTTTTTGAGTTTTGGAGTTTTGTGTGAGTTGAGTTTCAGGTTTTGGCTAGCATGTGTAATGTGTGTGGTGTTTTGATGTAGGAAGTGTGGTTAAAGAAACAGGCATGGAGTTTAATGGAAATTACGAGGACCGCCACTGAGGTAGTTTTGTCGGTTTTGGTCAGAGATGTTGGTGAGCCTGAACAGGTGACGAGATAGTGCGGGTCTGCTGTCGTGCTCACGTCATCTACACTATTGACATTACTTTTTCAGATAATTACGTAAATGCCACTATAGTCACTTTGAAGGTTTATTGGATGCTCAACTGTTGCCTTTTACTGCATTGCTTGTAAGTACACACTGTTAGTGTTACTCATAGTATTATAGAAAATATTCTAGTTAATAAGTTTTAAAAAAAAATTTGTTGATGACTTTTAAAATTTTAAAAATAATTGTAGTAAAATGACAAAACCATAAATTAAAATACAAACAAATTCTTTTTTTTTTTTCAATTAAAGGCATTTGCTATATGAAGATACTTGGCGAGTTTCACAGTTCTAAGAGACCTTTTTGGACTAATTTTGATCATTGAAAGACAGTTGTTAACCCTTCTTACAACACTCACCATTTTGACTAAAATAAAATATATATTATATTTGTTTTAAATATAAGAAATGAGAAGGTTGACATTGTCACATCTATTAATTGTTGTTAACATTCCTCTTCCTTTTTATTAGCCCAATAGTCAAATCGGTAAATAGAATTCTCTAACCAATTACACAGTGTATTGGGTCTATAAAAACAAAGTTCTATAAGATTTTATATATATTGTGCTTGTAGAGTGTAATTAGAGAAGTTCTTAAGGCAGGATGATAGATATACAAAAAGGGAAATGAATTGAAGAATTGTCATCTAAAAATGGAATTTTTGTGTGTCTTAACTTAATGTAAGACATATATAAATGATCCGTCTCTTTCTCCAAGTACTACCTCTTGTCTTGACAAAGGTATTCCCTATTCTTTTAAGATTAACTTTCTAATGCTATAATACTGACGGATAAATTATATACACATTCACATTAGGGATAACAAAGTCTAGATATTTTTCAGTTTTCTTCACATATTAGTAGATGTAAGCAAAGCCGTTGGATGGTCTTAGATCTGATGGTTTGTCATCGCTTCATGCGCAGTGTTGAGCCCATAACTTCCATTAAAGTGCTTGAAGTTGCAGTTAATCAAACCCTACTTTTGTTCATCGGTTGAACTGTAGGCACTAGCTCCAAATTTGCAGGCACTCTCACTCTCATTGATGATCGACAATGTGCTTGAAAATGGCCCAATGACCTTTTCACCCCTAATCTATCTTCTCCTGGTTTTAGAAATACCCAATATTATTCCTAAAGTTAGTTTTTTGTTTAACCAGCTTTGACCACTAAAATTTTTTAGTTTTTATTAGAAGATTAAATATTTTTTAAAATTAATTGCTACAAAATTGTTGAAAAATAAAAATTAATAACAAATTAAGAAAATAATCAAATATACAAAATTAATCCTAAAAGATTCATCAAAAATAAACTTTTTTTTTCCACAGAACGTTGTATATCATTTGAATTTAAAAAATGGAAATAACATTAGACGTTTCCGAAACTAAGACAGGAATAGTGTTCTTATAGATTAAACATGGGATAAAAATTTATAATCTAATTTTATTCTTTATTGCTCATTATACATATTCTATATCTTGTTTTCTATATTCTACTGTTTCTTGGTTCTTGTTGACGACAATTTAAACAAGAAAAATAAAAACAGTTTTATATAAATGTTAATAAAATCCAAGTGTGAAAATATATAAAAATTCTCCATTGATTTCATTTAATATATTGAGTTCTTTTCTTGGAAGATTTTATATGTTGTGGTTGGCTGACATGCCAGTTTATTGTCATCAAATTACCAGATAATGTTCTTTATTATAATATTAATTTACATTTAAACTTTCTTAGGTGGCTGTGAACCTTTGATGCTTCAATTCTGTATCCCTTCTTTTTAGAGTTAATGTTCCCACCCAAAATATATCTCATTGACAAATTCATACCCACCCACTTTTGAAATATCATTTTAGTACTCAAATATTATGTTTTGGGTGGAAAATACAGTGATTTACCAAAATAACCATATTTATTTCTTTTTTTCTTAGCCTCTTCCATCGCCAAAAACTCAATCACGATTCCGACGGTTGACAGGTGCACCGAGCTTGGGAAGGGGTGAGTTTTGAAGAGTAGAGGATGGGGAGTTTAACGCTGGTGGCAGAAGGCGTTTTGGGTGACTAAATCGACAAGAAAAAGGCCGAAAAAATGGGAAATCGCACAAAAACTCAGGTGACAATTTCTGGTGATTGGCAAGTGCACCGAGCTCAGGGAGGGTTGGGTTTTGAATAGTATAGGATAGGGAGTCTATTGGTGGCGGAAGGGGGTGTTTTGAGTGACTAAATCGGCCGGAAAAAGGTTGGAAAATTTGGGAAATCGCTTAAAAACTCATGCGACGATTTTCGGCGATTGGAAGTTGCACCGGGCTCGGGGAGGGTTGGGTTTTGAAGAACATAGGGTGGGGAGTCTACTGGTGGTGGAAGGGGGTGTTTTGGGTGACTGAATCGGCCGGGAAAAGGCCGAAAAGATCGGCCGTGTGAATGAAGGTGGTGGTGGGAAATGGTGAGTGATGACGGCAAATCGAGGCTTGGGCTTTGTAGAGGAGGTGATGGGGATTCTATGGGTGATCTCGAAAGTGATTTTGGAAGCCGGGATCTATCGAAAAATGGCAAAAACAGCCAGTTGCGATCTTGCTAACATACGCCGTCTCTCTTGCTAAAGTTCAACATCCCTATTTTCTTCTTCTCCAATGACCAAATATTTGTTGACCATTCTGCCCTCACTAATAATAAACTTTTGACCATTTTACCCTTTCCCACAATGGAAATTACTAACAAAATTGTGTTTTGGGTACTAAAAGAGTATTTGAAAAGTGAGTGGGTATGAATTTGTCCATAGGTTATTTTTTGGGTGGGAATATGTCGTTAACTCCTTTTTAATGCTAAATAAATAATTAATTAATATTACTGCTCCAGTTGGTGGGTGGCTCGTTAGGGCTAAGATAGAAACTAATACATTTTATGTTTAAGTTATCTAGGTTAGATTATGATTATAATTAATAATAATAACTTCCTAGCCATTGATGAAGAGCCATCTTACAAAACAATGGCTATGATTGGTGGGTGACTGGGTGTGTCACTTGTGGAAATAAATAAATAAGTGAGAGACATAAAAAGATGGAGCACTAGTTGGAGAATCGGTAAACTTTAGTAAAATTAAACTTACTTTAATTAAACTTTAGTAAAATTTGTGGGAGAATCGGTAAAAAGATTCCTGTTCAATGTGCTCATTCTTTTATTTTATTAATTTTTTTACTGTGGACTGCTACTCTTACTTCTTACTCTTGTCTTTCTAATTTATGCACTTTTAAAGACAAGAGTAGGCTTTACTCAATCCAAGATCAAAAAAATCAATTCATTTTCAATAAAAACACAAGTAAACAACAGAATAATATAACTATGATGAAATAGGCTTGATTTTTGTAACTTTCCAAATATTATTTAAATAAATATTTACTCATTCAAACTTTCTTATTAAAAATTTTAATACAGAAGATCTTGGATAAAATCTTGCCCACCGTGAATAAAATGGTATAAAATTAATTCGTGATTTTGACAATTTAAAAAAAAAAATTGTGGATTATTTTGTTAGATAATATAAAAGAGTTTTATAGTATTAAATTATCAAAAATGATTTGAATATTAAAAGAATGATAAAAAAAATTAAAAATTATATATAATTTAATTTTTTATATAAGTAAAAATAAACCAACATTGTTTGTTACCCTAATAACTTATTTTATAACACACAAATTCTTCTTACATTAAAATTAAAGGATAAAAAATCCTATTAAAAAACTTATGACATTAAAAAAAGCTTTTTTAGACAATAGAGCCCTACCAAATGGACAATAAAACAAATATTAATTATTAATTTTACTGTGATCTGTTGCCATCAAATTTATGTTACTTATATGTTTCTAAAGTGTATCAATATTTTTTTTTATAAATTTAATTAAGATGTATAATTTGGAATCATAATAAAAATAAGGTTGGACTGTTGGCAATTACATAAATTACAGTCCAATATCATATATGCACACACACACACACACACATATATATCCATTGTAATCACATTTGTATAAAACAAACTACAATTAAAACCACAGCATAAATACCTCAATCCAATGTGAAGCACAAGCACGAATCTAGAGAATCCAGAGAAAATTCTAAATTTTCTTTTAAGTTGATTTTGTTTTGTATTCGTATGCTACAGAGAAAAGGATGCATTAATCCTTTTTATATACAACAGTTGTCAAAAGCAACTACTGTGGTTTGAAGTGGTAACTGCTTTGGCAGTTGCCACAATTTCAAATTAAATGGGTGGGATTTCATCATGGGTATCCCACCCATTTCAATTATCTCCCACTCACACATGATAAGATTATTTTCTCTCTGTGCTTCTTCAAGGTTCATACTATAGTAAATATGTCGTGTGACCATGCATACATCGAGAGCATATTAGTCATATATCTGTTAGAAATATATAACTTCTCGAATAATGAAACTTGGGTTATATGTAGTATGCAATACCCTAGATTACTTATCACTTCGTTCTCAAACGATCTCATTAAAAAAAATGTTGTATTCATAATTATGTTTTCTCTTTATATAAAAGCAAAACATAATTGGTCGACCAACGAATACACATGATTACAGTGTGATAATCCAAAATTTGTAATCTTCCTCTTTTCTCGATTCTTGCAACTTTCATTTAATTTGCTTTTCCAGAAATGTCCCAGCAGATTGAATTTATCTTAATCTTTTGGCAACACTCTAAGATAGCAATCATTAAACAAAATTTTAAGAAACAGAATAGAGTAATAAGGGTACTCTATGAGATTTTATTCTTATAATCTTAGGGTCTCACACAATGATAAAGATGAGATCTTAACTTTTATTACCCTTATGGTCAACAATTTTGCACATGTAGTATGAATCACATGCTACGACATTTTCTCATTTCTCATGGAGTGCATGTCTTTTATTTCTTACAAATGTCGTATATATTTTAGTTCAGACATACTTAATGTCTAACTTGAGTTCACTCTACATACTTTTAATCCATCAGATCTCTAATCTGACAATTAGATAGCTAAAGTAATAAATTTGATAATTTATTACTTATGGTCATACTTCGTTATGATATCATTTTAATTCCTTGTTTAGGCGACATTAAATATTTTAAGCTTGACTCTCTATTATCACCTAAATAATGAGCTTACAATTATATCATCTCCATTCCCACAAAGTAATGGAGGCGATTGTCTGTGTGAGAAGACCAATCTTATAGCTGTCCGACATACCTTTCAATAAATAAGATATATGTACTAAATATATATACACATATAATTTTTTTATAAATAGACATTTAATAATTATTATTTTCATAACGATAACGAAATTAATAATTCATGAACAATGTTGGGAAATATTTCATGTATATATAAGTACATTTAACATCTATGCAAGCCCAAAGATCTCACATGCTTATTGAACAAATCTCTAGTAATGGGCTTTGTGAATGGATCTGCCACCATTTCTTGCGTGTTTATGTACTTCATGTTCACTTTTTTTTTTCACAACCATGTCTCTGAAAAAATTATACTTGATATCAATATGTTTGGTTTTGCCATGAAACTTGGGATCCTTTGTATATGTTATTGCTGCTTGACTATCACAGTTTACTAACACTGGAGCAACAATATTTTCTGTCATTTCTAAATGACCCAAGAATTGTCTTAACCAAACGGCCTCTTGCACTGCTGATGAGAATGCCACAAATCTAGCTTCCATTGTAGATAGTGCTATACATGTTTGTTTCTTACTAGTCCAAGAAATAGCGCCATTATTTAGTAAGAAAATATATCTGGAGGTAGATTTTCTCTCATCTAAATCACCTCCCCAATCAGTATTAGTATAGCCTATCAAATGTAGATTGTTTCCTTGATAACACAATGAATAATCAGTGTACCTTTCAGATATCTTAGTATTCTCTTCACCGCTTTCCAATGAGTTTGACCTGGGATAGATTGATATTTGCTTACTAACCCAACAACATAACAAATATCTGGTCCTGTACACATCATACCATACATAAGACTTCCAACTGCATTTGTATAAGGAACTCTGCTCATTTGTTTTTTTCCTTCTTGAGTCTTAGGACACATTTTTCGACTTAGACCTTCACCTTTTGAAAAAGGGGTATCTATGGGTTTACTATCTATGGGTTTGCAATCTTGCATATGAAATCAATCAAGAATTTTCTTAATGTAAGACTCTTGTGAAAGAGATAACCATTTCTTTGAACTATCCCTTGATATTTTAACTCCAAGGATATATGTAGCCTCACCCATATCTTTCATTTCAAAATTGGATGACAACCATTCTTTTATATCATTTACATACCCCTTATCATTTCCAGCTATTAGTATGTCATCTACATACAGTGATAAGACAACAAAATTATCTTTGGATCTTTTAGTATACATGCAATGGTCTTCATCTAGCATAAGAAAATCATATGATATGATAGCATTATGAAATCGTATGTACCATTATCTAGAAGACTGTTTGAGACCATAGATTGACTTTTTAAATCTGTACACCTTGTGTTTTTGGTCTTTGTTGATAAAACCTATTGGTTGTTCCATATAGATTTCTTCTTCTAATTCTCCATTGAGGAAAACAATCTTTACATCCATTTGATGTAATTCAAGATCCATGCTCGCAACTATAGCTAGAATCAGGCGAATTGAGGAAAATCTCACAATTGGTGAAAAAATTTTCTCATAATCAATTCCTTCCTGTTTTGTATACCCTTTGGCTACTAATCGAGCCTTGTATCTTTTGATACTGCCATCAACTTTACGCTTGATTTTGAGAACTCATTTGTTCCCTATGGCCTTGCGTCCTTTTAGTAGATCAACCAATTCCCAGACTTGATTTGATCTTATAGACTCCATATCTTCTTCCATAGCTTTCATCCATTTTTCCTTAGCAAAACATTTGAATGCCACATTTACTTTCCTTCGCTCATCTTCATCTTCAGGAGTAACTATGAAAATTTCTCTTTCAATCTCAAAACGACGTCGAGGAATCTGTGGACGACTAGTCTGTCGTAACTGAGATTGAGAATTGATTGGATCAATGTTCATGTTACTCCCACTCGGACCAACAATCATCGATGGATCCACTTTTGGATGTGATTGAGTGTTAGTTGAAACTAATTCATTAGATCTCATATCGCTCCCACTTGGAGGTAGTGGATCCATTTGATGTTGAAGAGCGGAAGCATCCTAATCCAAAGTTTCATAAAATGATAAGTTCTCACCCATCTCACTCTGCCTAGGAAATTCATTCTCCAGAAAAGTAACATCTCGTGATTCAAATTCAGTTATTGGATCACTTGGTTGCTCACCAATGAACACATAACTTTGGAGTGTTCACAATATCTTAAAAAGATACACTTATTTCCCTTTGGACCTAATTTTCCAAGTTTGTGGGAAGGCTCGTGAGCATAAGTTGCACATCCCCATGGACGTAAAATGCTTAAGTCAGGTTTCCGATTGGTCCATAACTCATATGGAGTCGTAATAACTGATTTGGAAGACACACGGTTAAGTATATATGTGGTAGTTAATAATGCATCACCCCAAAAAGTGGTGGGCAAATTAGCTTGTGCCATCATTGACCTAACCATTTCGAGTAAGGTTCTATTTCGTCGTTCTGTAACACCATTTTGCTATAGGGTTCTCAGAATAGTCAATTGTCGTTCTATTCCTTTTTCATCACACAATTCCTTGAATTGTTCTGATAGATATTCACCTCCTCGATCGGTTCTGAAAGCTTTTATTTTTTTTTATCTAATTGATTCTTAACGAGATTCATGAATTTTTTAAAACAATTTAAAGCTTCCGATTTGTGAGAAATCAAAAAGACATAACCATATCGAGTGTAATCATCAATAAATGTGATGAAATAAATAGCACCATGATGTGCCCTCACGTTCATTGGACCACAGATATCAGAATGGATTAATTGCAACGAAAAATTTGCTCTTATCCTTTTTCCAAATGGTTTTCTTGTTGTTTTTCCAACTAGGCAATGTTCACAAGTAGACATCTCTACTTTGCCTAATCTTCCTAATAGACCTTCTTTGGCTAATAGACCTTCTTTGGCCAATCTTTGCATATGTTGTTGACCAATATGACCTAGTCTAGCATGCCACACATTCACATCATCCACAATATGATTAGAATATGTAAACATAGAAAAACTAATATTATGAATATTATATTCAACATCCAAGACAATAAAACCATCGTTAAAAGTTCTACAACCAAAATACCGTGTGTCTAGAAATATAGACACACCAAGTTCATTAAAAACTAGTTCAAAACCATACTTAATTAATTCTAAAACAGAGACCAAATTCTGACAGATTTTTGGAGCAAATAACACATCATGTAAGAATAGGGTTCTTCCACCACGCATGACTAACTTGCATGTGCCTGTCCCTTGAACCGCTACTCTTGAGTTATTACCCACATAAATCCATTTTGCTCCATTTTGGATTCGTCGAAACTCCACGAAGGTACTTATGTCCTTCGCTATGTGGTCGGTTGATGTTGAGTCTACAGTCCACAAAGGATGAGATTCAGTTAAAAAAACAGAACTTGAAACATTTACAACACTATATTGAGTAAAAAAGGTCTTTTACCTTTTTGGGCTCTGTACCTTTTTGCCACAGTTATAACATTTCAATTTCGCCATGTTTTTCTTGGTTTCCTGGGAACGTTTCTCTTTTTCAAACTTGTTGAACTTTCTCTTCTTTCCTGCTTGAGGTCCACCCTTACCCTCTTTCTACTGGAGCCCACCACCAAACTTACGCTTGCACCCACCTTGTGAGCTCCCAGCAAAGTACACATCAGTACTTGACTTACTCGCCTTTAGGCGGTCTTCCTCTAGCTCAAGATGGCGCACATCATCTTCTATTGTTTTGATGTTTTCATTGTGGGTCAAATGCATTTTCATATGCTCCCAGTTTTGGGGTAAGGAACGGATTACTGCTTGAACTTGTTGATCATCTGTAAGGATATGATCGGCATCTTTCAACTCACTAACCATATTTGACATAAGCCTCAAGTGTTGTGTCATTGTTTGATCTGACATTTTCTTATAAGTGTCAAATTTGATTGTAAGTAATCTTAGTTTGGTTAGAGACGTACCACCAAACTTTGCAACAAATGCGGACCACATGTCTTTTGCTAGCTCATATTGCCTAAAATTTTGCATTATGTCATTTTCCATACTGCTCAACAACGTAATGCGAGCTAACGAATTCTTTTTCTTCCAAGCCTCATAGGCTTCACGGTCCCGTCTATGTTGGGTCGTGGTGCCTTCCTCAAGCTTAGTCATGGTTGTGTTCAAAACTTCTAGAGCTTATTAGTCCTCTAGTACATATTGGATTTTCATGCTCCATATCTCATGATTGTCATCATTGAGCTTTTCTCCTTTGTTAAACTCGGGGACAATGTTTTTTGAAGCAGATGTTATCTTTTAGAAAACATAAAGTTCTAAATTAATACATATATTTAATATTCAATGCCTAAACTTACATGCATTTCCTTGACATGAAATAATTATATTAATAATAATTCATCATTAGGTTTAGAATCGAAAGGTCACTATTCGCAATCATCATCTAAGGTCCTAATGTGAAATCATTTTTAAGATAATTATTAATGTACATGACTATTTTCTTCAATGTTACATAAACATGAAGAAATCTTGTTATTCCAAAATAACATTTATAGTTAAATTACTAAAAATATAGATTAAAAAATGGCAATCAAACATATGCCATAATAATAAAACAAATGAAATAACATTTCAATTTTCATAATCAAGATTCTATAATAAAATATATTAACTGACAAACAGTTATACAAAAAAAATTAACGATTATGAGAATCGTATATTTTGACATGCACTGGAATAGAATCATAGAGCCTTTTACAAAGCTCACTATCTTTTTTTTCTATGTCTACTATAGGTAACATGGGGTTCTTTAAAATCAAGCGTAAAACTGATGGCAATATCAAAAGATACAAGGCTCGATTAATAGCCAAAGGGTATACACAACAGGAAGGAATTGATTATGATGAATTTTTTTCACTAGTTGTGAGATTTACCTCAATTCGCCTTATTCTAGCTATAGTAGTGAACATGGATCTTGAATTACATCAAATGGATGTAAAGACTGCTTTTCTCAATGGAGAATTAGAAGAAGAAATCTATATAGAACAATCAATTGGTTTTATCAACAAAGACCAAAAGCACAAGGTGTGCATACTTAAAAAGTCAATCTATGGTCTCAAGCAGTCTTCTAGACAATGGTACATACGGTTTCATAATGTGATCATATCAT
>WYDK02000027.1:1707858-1731574 GCA_009867345.2 Toxicodendron radicans | reverse complement strand
CACATTAAAAAAATTTAGAGCATTAAATTTATGATCAAAATAGTATAGTCCCAATTGGGTATATATATCCAATTTGAAGAAAACCAGGGTGATAACGCAATTGTGATAGTAACTTGACCATTTCGTTATTTATATTATAGCTATGTTGAAGTATGTTGATGCATTTTATCGTTCGAGAGATTTAATGTCATCAACCGTATGATCTGTGGCCGTAGAAGGAATTTTTTATCGTTTGGCGGCTAGTGTCTGACCCAAAGGTTTTTGGCCTAGAATGAGTCGTCTCCCTCATGTGACACTAATGACTTATTCCGTTGGTGATGTGACTCGAATCATGTATTTATCTTTTGGTTAAGTTACATGAGTACAATCAGACTAATTAGCCCACGGAATAAATTCCTTCTACGGCCCACAGGTCTGAATGTTGATTGTATTAAATCCAACAAACGATAAAATGAACAAAGTATAAATGTTTGCTTTCACTGACATTTTTAGAAATCAACTCATGTTTTCACACTCCTTTTATCCTTTTCCATCTTATATATAGAAACTTACAAGAGTTTTGATATTTATTTATTATCATCCCTTTGACAACTACTACTCTTCCAATGTGTCGATCAAAGCTTAAAAAGTTGAGTATTCATTAAGAACAGTCAAGTTTTTGAGAAAATATATTGTTAGATTTTTTAAATTATGTTAACTAAACTTTCCATATATACATAGCTAGCTGGATTTAGCAAGACCTAATCCAATCCCTATCTTTCTCTATCAATCAATCAGAATAAAATTAAAAGCCTTCATTCTTTTTCCAACTATTATACTTTTAATCCCACTTCCATATTGTTTTATATAAACCATAATTCGCAATTAAATCTTAAGCATCTAATTAATATTATTATAAGATGAATAACATATATTAAGGTTTTTATAAACCTTTTTTTTTAATTAAAAACATAATAATGTAAAAGATACTTTAACAAAAAAAAAAAAAAAAAAACCTGTTTTTGTGAAAGCTTTTGATGGGATCACTCTTTAAGTCTTTGTCAATATGGATTAAATCTAATGTCATGGTAGAGAAATGATGAAGAGCAAAGATAATGAAATATCTTTTGGTTGCAACACATACCATATAAAAGAATTTCATTAACTAACTTGATCTTGATATGATAGTTTGCCACTCACCTCATATAAATTAAATGATATTTTTATTAATTAATTTTCATATATTATGCATATATATATGTGTCATAAATGTGTACCAATCTCTTAAATCACTTGTCCATGTGCCCATGTCGACCACTACCCACCTTCCACCTCAGCCTTTTAGCTACCTTTTTTTTTTGTCTTCAAAAAATATTTAATATTTGTTTATGAATAATATAATAATTATGTATAACTCTATAAGCTCAATTAATAACACATCTTAAGATACAAATTTCGTTAAGGCAACAAAACATATCATTTGATACAAAACATATCATATGTACATATTATAACAAATATCTAAACCCAAAGCCAAAGCCAAAGCCCAAGCCAGCTCTCACCCCATATGTATTTGTCAGGCCGGATCAAACCTTATTCCCACGCGCTTTTCTACTGCACTTTCCCCACACTTTATTCAATAAACAAATAAATATTCTATTTATTATGACTTCATTAAAAATCTTTCTGTTATGTTATGATTGTCATAAATTCACTTAATAAAATGTTGGTATCTCTTTCTATATCTATTGTCTTTAATGTTACTTTATCTATATATATATATCATTTAAGTTCTTTTATGAAAAAATATTACTTGAATTTTGTATTATTTTTTAAAAATTATTTCATGGTTTGAAAATGTTTTAAAAATTAGAATTTGAAAACCACAAATTTTTATTTTTCCAAAATTAAAAATAAAAATTAAGAAACCCATTTTTACTTGTTCAAAATAATGTTTAACTTATACTAATAGAATACATTTTAAAAAATGTTTGACAATTCAATTTGTACTAAAAATAAAAATAAAAGAATATTATCCAAAATTGTGTTTTTAGAATTGAACGGGTGCACCATGTTTCATGCTTTTTATAAACAGGTGATGAATTGTGTTCACTAATTGAACCACCTGAAAACAAGCAAATGCCTCAACTGGATTTTACAAACACGCGACATACACAGCGCGTGTTCCTCTCCCACTAACCACCTCATTTCTTCTGTCAAAGCCTAATTCTCCTTAGAAATAGGAACCGGTAATCACCGTTAATACTTAAACTCATACCCGGTTATTCCGGTTACCTTATCCCCCTTCTCCGCCGTCACTCACCGACTCCGTACACAACATTTACCGGTTGCTTACGGTAATAAAATTAAAATCCAATCATTATTTACTTGGACATTTATTTTATTTATTTATTTATTTAATAATTAAGATAAATTAATTCATAACACTGTTAACTTTATGATGTGTTTTTGTTTATGCTCCTTGTTGTTTTTGTCAAGGCTTTGAGATTGTCTCCGTTCCGTTTTCTTTTCTTTCTATTCTTCGACCGTCTCCACTCGAAGTTATAGAAATTGAAATAGAAAGTGAGAGAAAATTTTATTGACGGATACGATAAGCAAAACCTAAACCAATTTATTTCTTATTTATTTTTTTTCTCTATTTTGAAAAATTCACGGAAATCAATCGAATTTGAGATTCCACGATCCGAGCTTAGGGTTTGCGGTTTTCAATTGTGAATTATTGGTTGAAACGGAATTTGAGAAGAAATGTTGATCAGAGATGTGGAATTGTGTTGATTCTAGCTCCGATCTCGAAGCTAGGGTTAAGGTTATCAGAGTAAAGCAATGGATGTGGATTCAAATATGGTGCCGGACACCGATCAAGATGCGACGGTACTGAAGCAAAATACGGCGACGTCTCCAGCACCGATGGAGAGGGAGCAATTAGCTGAACAGCCTCCTGGATCTCCGACGGCGTCGGCTGTGGCTCCACCGTCAGCGCAACAACAACAACAACAACAGCAGCAGCAGCAGCAGAGTCCGGTGGTGGGGCCGAGGTGCGCGCCTACGTACTCGGTGGTGAATGCGATTATAGAGAAGAAGGAGGATGGGCCGGGCCCGAGGTGCGGCCACACGTTAACGGCTGTTGCTGCAGTTGGAGAGGAGGGTACGCCTAATTACATTGGGCCTAGGTTGATATTGTTTGGCGGTGCGACCGCACTTGAGGGCAACTCTGCGGCCTCTGGAACACCTTCTTCAGCTGGAAGCGCTGGCATTAGTAGGTTTTTTTTTATTCATTTATTATTTTTGTGGCACTGCAAATTTTGATATTGCTTGAAATTTTAATTTTATTGGAGGTTAACTGACTTAAGGTTTGAGATTTAAGTATTGTAGCTGGAAATTAGGTATCTTGTTAAGAGCCGGCTTTTGTTGTTGCTCTATTAGTTTAAGATACATCTTTTACCAAGTAATTGTAGATTTTGAGGTTGAGTGAGAATCCCTTCTTTTTCCAAAACCAATATAAGATAGGAAGCAATTTTTGTGGAAATGAATGCTAACTGCAATTTTTGGTTAATATGTAAGAAATATTAATTTTGTTGAAGCCGAAATGGTTGAAACTGGATGATTAGGTTGTTTGGTCTATAAGCTCTGCATGGTTTTGGAAGAAGTGGTAGTCTGACTAGCACAAAAACAGTAGCTTTTTTGATTCCCTTTGAAATTTGAAAGTTATGTTTAGGTGTCATTTACTGTTTATTGTGTGATTAAACTGAGTTTTTTTCCATGTAGATTTTTTTTTGTTTTCCAACTGGAATATGTTATCTTTTCAATGAAACTCCTGTGGATGTGAGGCACGGTGTATTTATAATCAACCTTGATCTTGTTGTTTCACTTGAGGTAATTGTTTGAGTAAAAGAAAAGAAAATCAGTAATCTGAGTGGCATATCAAGTTGGCTTACATGATATAATTGGACTATGATGCTTGGTTCTGTTTTGTCCTGACTAACTCTAGTTGTTAATTTCTTCTGCTGTTACTATTTGTGATGCTCAGCGCTGAACTCACTGTTTTTGAGTGGAATTTGAATCCTAGTTTCTGAAGTCAAATTAAATGACACATGATTGTGTCTGAATGTCCTTAGTTTCTTTAGATGGTACTAGAAAAAGAGAAAAAGGGTCTACGTGAGTATTAAACTTTTTATGCTGAATTGTAGATATCAAGGTGCATGTTTTGGTGATAAAATGCTTTTTTATTTGTCTTGTGTGCATCCCTAGATTCTTATTTTATTTTATTTAATTTAAAATTTAAAAAGGCACATTGTTTTTTAAAATGGTTTTTGAAAAAATGTTTAATAAACTTGAATTTTGTTTTTTGAAGACTTGAGAATTTCTTGAAGCACATTGAAATTATAGTTCTCTGAGAACAAAAATGAAGAAATAGTTTGATATTTCTACTCTTGGAGCTGTAGAAGGCGACTTTTGTTTGTTTTAGCTATCGTGCTTTTAAAAAATTCTGAAACATCTTAAATGTTCTCTTTGAGTTTTATACAGTTTTAGAAATTTGAATTTTGTGTTTTCATAATCCTTAATTCTAAAACGTGTTTTCTATTTTATTTTTTAGATTTCTAAAAATGAAAATTGAATTGCATATTGGTATTAGATGACGTTTAAATGATTTGGTGTTAGTGTTACTGTGGAAGTCCTTATAATTTTTATTACAAGTCATGTTCTGTGTTTTTGTTATTCGGTTTTTGTTTGTGGAGCAAATGCTAGTATCTTGGACTGCTAGTGGTGTTGCATCTATTGTAGAAGAACTAATTTTATAAGAATATACCATCTTCTTTCCTCTGCTTATGTACGCTTAAGAAATGGCATTAGCTGAAGAAATAATTATGACTTATTTTTTAATTAATATTTTATCTCTTAAAATTTTTCTTGAAGGGGTGATTCTCATATGGAGTTTCATAGTGTTAACATGACATGCTTTAGATTCTCATCACCAATATGTTTTACTTGAATTGCAGGACTAGCAGGTGCCACCGCTGATGTGCACTGTTATGATGTTTTAACAAATAAATGGTCTAGGTAAGTCTGGCATGAAGGATTTATTATTTCATTAGCGTGTGGCTTTTTTAAACAATACCTGTATTCTTCTGCCCTGTGGTGATTTTTTTGTGTTTATTAAAGATTCATGCTTATAATAAGTTTTATTTTTCAGGATCACTCCTTTTGGAGAACCACCCACACCGAGGGCTGCACATGTGGCAACAGCTGTGGGGACTATGGTAGTTATTCAGGTAGAGTACATTGAATTTTCTGAGAAGCTTGCTCCCCCTCCCCACCCCCAACCCATCACACACACCAAATAAGACAAAAAAAAAGACTAATCATTTAAGTTTTTACTGGAATCTTCCATTTGAACTCAGGGTGGAATTGGTCCAGCTGGTTTGTCTGCTGAGGATCTTCATGTTCTTGACCTTACACAGCAACGGCCACGGTGGCATAGGTTAAACTCTTGAAGGATGTTCCTGCCTTTTTATTTATTCTTTTTGAAATGCATATTATTAAAATGGATGCGGATTTTTGTGTAGAGTTGTTGTTCAGGGCCCTGGACCTGGGCCACGTTATGGACATGTGATGGCATTAGTGGGACAACGGTATCTCATGGCAATTGGTGGGAATGATGGTAGGTTGCTTCACTATCTTGTCTCTGTGTCTTGTGTGCATTATGTTGACATAAAAAAGGAAAAGAAAGAGAAAAATGCATCGTAAGATTCCGAATAATTTGGTAGAAATTTGGTTGTTACGAGTTATGAATGTTGAAAATTACTGTGAATTATGAAAAATTTTGCCCTTTGCTTTCCAGGAAAGCGGCCTTTGGCTGATGTATGGGCCCTAGATACAGCTGCAAAGCCTTATGAATGGCGTAAGTTGGAACCTGAGGGCGAGGGTCCACCTCCATGCATGTAAAATTTTTCTCCCTCCTACATGAATGCTGAATAATATCTTCACTGATCTTTCTTATTATTTACATATTGTTTTCAAAGCGTTCAGAGCAATAAGTTCTATTCATCAAATATGGACCATGACTGGCAGTTTCTTAAATTATTATGTCATAAATTGTTTGGTTGCATTCAAGTAGTTTGGGTGTTGTTTCTCACTTGAACCGTAGAACTGACCCAAGATATATTCAAGTTGTGCTCACGTCTGATCCTTTATGTTGGAACAGGTATGCAACTGCAAGTGCTCGTTCTGATGGCCTTCTTCTGCTTTGTGGAGGGAGGGATGCAAGCAGTGTGGTGAGTATGCACGTACCTGCTTTTAGTTCAAATGTCCTTTCTCTGTAGACTTGCTTTGTACTTTTTGAGAATGTAATGACAAATTATTTCCTTTTGGTGGTTGTAGTACTTATTGTGGTATTTTTCTCACTTTATATTAGTAAATGTTTTGTTTGGAAGATAATCTTACCATGAAGGTTTAGATTTGAGCAAAGCTGGGGATGTGAATTATATTTGCACAAAAATACTGGTAGTTATAAAATTTTAATTTAAAAAAAAAAAAAAACTGAGACTGTATTGTAATTATAAGTAAAGACATGTTTAGAATATTAGATAGCCAACTGCGAGTGGTCACTTATAGTTTTGAACTTGATTTGCCCTTCCAATAACACATGTAGGTGTGATGTAATCAATGGCAGTGCTGAGGGGCTGCTCCCCTTTTCTGTTGGTGTCTTTTTGCTGATGTTCAATCTTTACCATCGTTCTTTATTTCTTTGGATGTTGGGGCTGGAGGGTTAAATAATTTTAGAGTTGATGTTTGAATGATGTATTGTGTATGTTTTCCTTGTATGTCAGATTTTTTGTGTAAGGGAGCTGAAGGCTCTAATTTTTAGATTTTGCTCATCTCATGTTAATTTTGGAAAGAGAAAATGGTTAAATGAACATAGTATCTTCTTTTTAATTTTCACTTTTATGAACATGTTCGGTTGGTTTGGTTAATTCTCTTATTGCGAGTGTTGTCTCATTTTGGCATTTTTCTATTTCTAGTAAGTATATTCTTTCTCTCGTGCATGTACCTCTGTGTAGTGATATTATGCTTTTACTTTTTAACATGTTGGGTAAACACACTCAATCTGTTTCTTATATGCAAAGTTTTCTTTTCTGGGAAATAATTTACTGAAGGAATAGTATTTCATCATTTCAATCTCCTTCTGTTTTGTCTGGAATTTAGTTTATTTGCTGTATTTTTTACTGCAGCTTGATTTGTTAAATGTGGTAGAACAAGTTTAATTATTTATTAAAAGAGACTCTTAGGATTTTTAAATGATGATAAAGTTGCTTTTTATTTTCTATGCAACTTGCTTTCTCCGATATATAGTAAATATGTAGCCCTTCATGAATTGCATGCACTGGCGTACCTCCATTATAGACAAGGGGAGAACGCAGCCCCCTCTCAAATATTAAGATTTAGTTTTCATCCCTGATATTTTGGCCTCATTACACTTGTGTTCCTTCTTAGAACTTATTTTAATTAGTTTTTTTTTTTAGTTTTACTCTCGCCAAGTATTAATTATTTCAAATCTTTGATTATGTTTGTATGTATTTATATTATGACAGTTTATCTATATTTTATTTTGTTATTTGTTGCGTTAAATTATTATCAATTTTTTGAATTTTTTAATTCTTCTACTTTTAATGTGACTTAAAATACAATTAAATTGAAGTAACTTGCCCATCATCATGGTTCACTTTTCTCCTTTTTGTGTTCTTTGCTTTACTCTCCTTATAATTAATTAAGTGACATCTCGTTTGTTACCATAAAAAAAAAATTGAAGATTTCCCAATGAACAACTTACATAATTTTTTTATTTTTCATGTCTTATATTATAAAATATACAATTTTTAGCATTGTTAATGAGCTAAGTATGCAATATCTTTTAAATGTTAATATTCTTATGGTGCCCCCTCTCACAAAATTTTCTGGGTCCACCGCTGATTGCATGAATGGTATCACAATTTTAAGCTATGGGTATTTAAAGGAATTTTGGTACTTATCTAAAGTACAAACTATTCCCTTGACAAACGTATAGGGTCTGTATGTAAAAGAGTCCTTCGACAAGTGTAAATCAGAACATATCATACTATGTGAATAGAAAAGTCCCTTGGAATTCGATTTTCGATGTCAACTTAACATATATGTTGTGTGAGAATATTATTTTCTACTAGGCATGCATATATTAGTTTCTTGTTGTGCATTCTGTTTGTCTTCCCCCTATCATTAGTGTTCTAATGTAGAAAGTTTGGTTCATTCCCTGCTTGTGTTTGCGCTTGTGTTTTCTTAAGCTGATTGTGAAAATTCTTGTTTACATTTAATGCAGCATCTATTGTGTTGTGTGATTCAAACTTTTGTTTTTGCAGCCTTTGGCAAGTGCATATGGACTTGCTAAGCATAGAGATGGTCGTTGGGAATGGGCTATTGCTCCTGGTGTCTCGCCATCTCCGAGATACCAACATGCAGCAGTGGGTTTTGTTTTTCCTTTTTTCTTTAATTTTTCTTTAAGTTTATTCTAGGGCCTCTCTTCTTTTCTTTTATTTATTTTTTGGGAAAAGATCAATCAATTGTTCTTATTATGATTGTAGGTCTTTGTTAATGCCCGACTCCATGTGTCTGGAGGGGCACTTGGTGGAGGACGCATGGTAGAAGATTCATCGAGTGTTGCAGGTATTTGAATTTGGCTTTTGGAATCTTGGACTTCTAGTTCTTTGGTATATTGTGATGTATGACATTGTATTTTGTGGTATGATGAGATGGTTTTACTTGTATATGTTGAACATGTGTTTCCAGAGATAGAAGGCATGTAAATGGTTGATATAGTTCTATATGTAATTTATGACCTCCTTATTCTGTCACTTCAGATACATATATGTTCATGTTAGAAATATTGTGCATATATACATGTATACTGCATATGCATATATATGTGTCAATTTAATATTTTATTTATTATTTTTTGAATTTTTTAGTACATTGAATTAGCTGCTTATTGGTGTAGTTGGAGGCAAGAGGTTATTAAAATTTAGAGTTTCGGGTTAAAGAGTCTGTTATAAAATACCAGGTAACAGCTGGGTGAATGCATCGTTTGGGGCAGTTATGGTAATTTAAAACCTACCTGGAGGTAGGGCCTGTTTTAGGTTGCTAGGGTTCAATTTCGGTTGGTGTTAAGTGTTGAGTTTGTAAATATCTACTTTGGAGTAGGGGAACAAAGATGCAAAAGTGAAAGATTATGGAAAAATAACAAAATAAATCCAATTCACATCTAGGTACCTTAATTGTTGCACATGGTCATTGCAGTTGGATGACACAATCCTTAACAAGTATACATTATTGGGAAGTTTCTCTTACAATTTTTTTTCGTTTATTGAAAGAGTTTGCATGCATATCTATAGATTTCGAATAATCCTACTTGAGTAGTACTTGGACGATGTTATACTTGCAAAACACTGAGCAGTAGATAACTAACCTAGTTATTGATTGGTTTTGCTGTGAATGATTGTGACCATGGGATTATAGAACCTTTAATTTCTTGTGTAGAACAAGGCATTTAGTGGTTATCCATGATGTGGGATGGTCTTCTATGAGCTGTTAATAAATCTGTAGATCATTGCTAGTTTCCTTAGTAAGGTGGCTCACAATTCAAGAGAGTAGAGAAGAACAATTTTAGATCTTGGATCCCTTCTTCCACGTCCAATTTTAATTTGATGGTTCTAGATGTTCCTTTTTTTTTTTTCCTTCCTGCTCTTCTTTTTTCTCTCTCTGAGAAATCCCTCAACTTTCCCATGTTCTTCATGTTGTGATGTGGGGGTTGCTTTTAGACTTTACAACTTTAGTAGTTAGGAAACTTTTTGTGTCATTATTAGTAGTCGCCCCAATGTATTTGAACCCTTGGCTTCTTGGTTAGAAACAAGGTGCTTAACAACTTGTTCTAACCTGTTGGGTCTTTTTCTGGTAAGTATGTTGCCGCAATCATGTTTTTGGTTTGACATAAAGTAACAAATTATCTCATCGTCGCTTGCTTTCTCTGAGAAGTTATATCTTGTATTGGCATTTGTTTGTTTTCCCGTTGCTGTTAGTGTAAGATGGATTTATCTTTCCTTTTAGGGAAAAAAAAGGAATATATGATTTTATTTTGTTATTATTGTTAACCTTTGTTCTACTTTTTCCTCTTTTGGAAGTTTGAAGTTGTTTTTGTTTGCAATGTATTGGCTATATTTCTACTGCTCGTTTTAAAATAAATGACTCTGTGTAATGTTTAAGAGGACAAGAATCAGTAGGGGTCACATCCGGGGATGCACATTACCAAAAACTGTTAATTGTTATTGTTGATGTGTTTTTTTTTCCCTCACTGGTGTTGTCTATGCCGGGGAATGCATATTTCGTTAGGAGTTGGTCCATTTATAGAAATCTTACTGTTCCCTTATGTTTTCCTTTCTATAGTTTTGGATACTGCAGCTGGAGTTTGGTGTGATACAAAATCTGTTGTTACTAGTCCTAGGACAGGCCGATACAGTGCTGATGCGGCCGGTGGAGATGCTGCAGTTGAGCTGACGAGGCGTTGCAGGCATGCAGCTGCAGCAGTTGGTGACTTGATATTTATTTATGGTGGTTTACGTGGTGGTATGATATACATTCAACTTGATGATTTGCTGTTATTCTTTCCAATGTATCCTATATCTAACACAAAGCTACCCATTACAACATCTGTCTTCATAGCTTAATGCCTGATAAGGGAGCTAATTTTTTTTTGCCAAAAATTAGGAGCATATTCCACTGCACAGTCTTGCACTACCAATATAACTTTTTTGGAGAAAATAGATGTCTACTGGTTTCTTTACCTGAATTAATGGGATGCCTGTTTTTATTTGACATACAACTAGCATTGACGTAATGTATCTTCAAGCTTTTTGTATGCTATGTTTGGGTTGAATTAGGTCAAGAGGGATGTGCCGTCAGTAAAGAAATATGCACTTACCAGAAATAGGAAGAGTCCCTATTTGATGGAAAGTTATGTTAATGTCATTTTGAAGAATTCAGTTGTTGGCATATGTTGATGATGACACCTATAAGAGGATTTGTTAATGATGTTTACCTGGAAGAGGATTTCAAAAGATGCTGAATCAGATTGAAATGGTTTGGAACATATGTGCTGTTGAACCTTTTGATTTGACACTTTTTATAAAATAACTGATGAATTTTG
Source organism: Toxicodendron radicans (assembly GCA_009867345.2). Classification (NCBI taxonomy): domain Eukaryota; kingdom Viridiplantae; phylum Streptophyta; class Magnoliopsida; order Sapindales; family Anacardiaceae; genus Toxicodendron; species Toxicodendron radicans. Next base: position 1,720,347 of record WYDK02000027.1, on the reverse strand, counting down.
TGAAATTTTTGGGGAACTTGGTAAGAGGGTAAAAGACTTGGCAGTGAATGACTAAATTAGATTTGAAGATAGATGATAAGAGCATGACATTGTCTTTATAGCTTGCATGTTAGAATGCATCTTCACAACATGCCCCTTTAGTTACTGTTATTTTTCTCGACTTTTTATTTTAAAAAAAAAAGTCAAAGCATGGTCTTGCAAGCTAACAATTAATATGATGGTATCATAGGATTGTTCTTGATGTATGCTTATGTTTCAGGGGTGTTGCTTGATGACCTACTTGTTGCGGAAGACTTGGCAGCTGCCGAGACGACGACTGCAGCTTCACATGCTGCTGCTGCTGCTGCTGCATCAAATGTGCAAGCAGGGCGGCTTGGAAGGTATGGATTTGTTGATGAAAGAGCAAGGCAAGCAATGCCTGAAGCAGCTCCTGATGGTGCAGTTGTGCTGGGAAATCCAGTTGCTCCTCCTATTAATGGTGACATGTATACTGATATAAGCACTGAAAATGCCATGCTCCAAGGTTCCAGGTGAGCTAGCTTCTGTGCATGTCATGATTGTTATGTTGGTTCTCATTCAAAGAATTGCTAACTTTGAATTGCTGTGCAGGAGAATAAGCAAGGGCGTTGAGTCGTTAGTTCAAGCATCAGCTGCAGAAGCTGAGGCTATTAGTGCCACATTGGCTGCAGTCAAGGCACGTCAAGTTAATGGAGAAGTTGAACTACCAGACAGAGATCGTGGGGCAGAGGCTACCCCTAGTGGGAAACAGATGATTAAACCTGATTCTGTTGGGTCAAATAGCATTGCTCCAGCTGGAGTTCGGCTGCATCATAGAGCTGTAAGCACAAGATTTTGACAGCCGAGTCAAATGTTATAGTGATGCTATATTAGCATGAAGGTGCTTATTTCACGGCTTCAAGTCTGATGTGTTCTTTCATGCTGTATTAGGTTGTTGTCGCTGCAGAGACTGGTGGAGCATTAGGTGGTATGGTCAGACAGCTTTCTATTGACCAGTTTGAAAATGAAGGGAGGAGGGTCAGCTACGGGACCCCTGAGAGTGCAACAGCAGCAAGGAAGCTATTAGATCGCCAGATGTCCATCAATAGTGTCCCAAAGAAGGTAAAATTGATGAGTAAATTTTGCGGATCCCACTCCTAAGGTTATACAACTTGACAGTGAATCCCATTCAATTAGTCAATGGCTATGGATAGAAAAGAGTTAAACTATTTTTTTTTTAATTCTACTTGAATAAGAATGGAAAGGTAAAAAGGCTTTTTAACCCATTAGGGTAACTAACCTACTATTTATACACAGACACAGATGCACAAATTTTGATCAGAGTTCACTTGTAATTTTGTATCCTATTACAGACATTACAACTCATCTTTCACCATGGTCTCTTTTCCAAACATCACTAACTCTGGGTCTTCCCACCAGAAGTGCATTAATGATTTTAATCCCTAACTTCAGTTTATGCAACGACTAAAAATCAAGCTCTGAAGTTCGTATCACTAAATTCATCATGATCTTAACTCTGGGCTATTAGTATTATTATTAATTTCCTTTTTATTTTTGGAAGTTTACATTAGTTTTGGAGGCCTTTTTAAGGACATTTATGGAAGATAAATGCATTCTGGATATTGTTGACAGCAGAGTTTCCTGTTTCTGAGTATTAATCTGTGGGGATGATCAGTGAATGTTTCAAGCCCATGTCTGCACTAGTTTGTGTCTTTCATAGGTATTTGACCAATTTGAAGTTTTCAAATAGTTTAAATCAGGTCAACAATGATGATTGAAAGAAGTTAAAGTCGTGTTCACTATAGCTTGCTTGGATGTCAGATTGCCTTCCTTAACTTTCTTTTTTATAAAATTGTCATTGGATAAGTTGAGTATCCCTGTTCTTAATTTTCGGTGACTTATATTACGTACCAAAGAAGGATTCTTTATGTTTTACAATGGATCATCTCTCTTTCCTTTTATCCAGGTCATAGCACATCTCTTAAAGCCTCGAGGCTGGAAGCCCCCTGTTCGACGGCAATTTTTCTTAGACTGCAATGAAATAGCAGATCTTTGTGATAGTGCTGAACGAATATTTTCTAGTGAACCAAGTGTCTTACAGCTTAAGGCTCCTATCAAAATATTTGGTGATCTGCATGGGCAGTTTGGAGATCTCATGCGCCTTTTTGATGAGTATGGTTCACCTTCAACGGCTGGGGACATTGCGTAAGCAATTTTATTAATTATTTTTTTTTTCTTATTATGCTCACTTATTGTTGTGGTTCCAAATTCAAAATTGATTTTTTCCTCAAGTTGGACAATTCTTTTATATTAGTCTGACCTACATCAACTCAGGATACTGTTGTATTTACTAACATTGCAAAAGTCTTTTCAGGAACCTACTGTGTAGTGTACTTTAACTTTCCTTTGTATTATAATAAAAAGAATTGTTTAGTTGTGACTGTTTAGTTTTTCTTTATTCATGAAAATAACTGATTATTCCTAGGTGGTAAGTTTGCTCTAATGTCAGACTTTGATTTTTAGATTGATACCTCATCTATGTAAAACTATTGCTTTTGGAGCAATTACCCATGCTGAAGTGCCTTAGTGGTTATGAATGAACAGTGGACTTCAGCTTAGACTTGTAAAAGAATTGTCTTTCTGTAGTTGAAGAGGTGGTTGTGTTTTCATTGGTAAGGTTAATTTCAGGATGGCAGTGACTTGATGGTGATGAAGGCTGCATTTGTTAGTAGGTAGTAATGGTGGTTCTGGTGGTGGAAATGGTAGTGGCAGTGGTAATTGCATGGTGCTGGGGTAGGTGACACCGATAACGATAGCTAGCGATGGCTTGGGATGTAGATGGCGAAGTGGTGATGTGGTGTTTGAGAGTGGTGACAGCTACTTCTCTTCCATCAAATGTTGGTATAGTTACAAAATATGTGACACTACAATTGATGGTTTAGAAGTTTGATGCTCTATTTGTGTACATCTATATAGTCATGCTAATAATATGGAAAAAAAGGGAAGTTGAGATTCAAAACTTGTTCTTTTGTGAGCCACAATTTGGTGTGCCATTTGATTCTGATCAGCTGGTCTCATGGTTGTTATAATAGTCTTTTTCCATTGCTATGAGTTGCAATCACTAAGGAGTTGAAGTTCAGTTTTAAAATTTGTTCTTTTGTGAGCCACTATTTGGTGTGCACACTGATCCTGATTTTAGATGGTTTTGTGGTAGTTTTAATTTGTTCATTTGCCAATGCTACTGGTGCAATAGAGTAGAGAGATATTTCTTTTTAATTCATTCTTAATATTTGGGAAGCAGGTTTTCCATAGTAGGAGATTGAATTTTTAAAAAATATTTACTCATCCTTTATTAATTGCATGTGTGGTCTAGGAATATTGCATCTTTTTCATATTTTGATATAATTATTATCTTTTTTTTTTCGTGTCTTTATTTGTTTTTAAAAAAAAATTGTACAGAAGAAATCTTCATTTATGGCAACTTGTGCAGTCATTATTTCTCATCCTGATTTCAGATTATCTTGCAGAGATTATATTCATATATTATCTTTATTTCTCTTTTATTTTTGGGCTAAAGCTTTATATTTTGTTTCAGAACTCAGCTGTTATGGAAATTTATTACTCTGCTTTAATATTATGAGGAAAAGATGTTAAAATCAATAAATTCTTTGGCTTGATTGTTTCCTGTCTTCCCGTGGTCATAGCAACATCTGAAGTGGTGGATTATTGACTTATCTTTGATAGAGTATTATCTTTTAGTACACAATTATTCTAGTCTGGTCTGTTCTTAAGTGGAATTAAATTATTTTTAAAGTAAATGCAGATTTTTACAATCATTTTTCTAATATTTACTGTAATCAAGAAATAAACGGATACTTTTAACACACTATAAAATAAATGTTTGGTTTTCTCAGGTATGGTGCCTTTTTTTTGGCATACATTACTAAAAGAGTTTCAGGAAAGTTCTCCATCCTTCATTTTGGAGAACTAGGATGTAATATTGTATTAATTATTGGGTGTATAAGATTATATAGTTGATGCTCGTTTGGTGCTAGTGGTTTTTCTTTTCTTAATAATAACCCTGAGGTGGACCACTAGCTCATCTCTGTTTTATACTTTCTTTTCTTACCAATATATTTTACGCAGTTTTAATTGAATTAAAAAAAATGGGACAAGAAACACATAATTAAGTTGACCTGTAAGTTGGCTTAGTCTGTGAATCAAGTCCCAGGTTAGATATAAATTAGCTGGAGCTTCTTTCATGTTAGGTCACGTGGTTCAGTCTGGTCAGTCACTTGAATTAGAGGTTTTGAACTTATGAGTTTCCAGGTTTTTAGATGCAGGTCGTCTTGGTTAGGGTTGGGAATGATTCAGAGGTCACGTAGAGTTGGAGAAGTTGGTTTACTTTGTCAAGTTCTACCCATGTTTCTCAGAGCAAATATTCTGCTAAAAGGTGTACAAAGTCCATGTGCTTGGAAGCATGGCTGTGAGACTAATATATGAGTATCTTAGAATTGAAGGAGGTTTTTTATTTTCGTTTATTTTGGCGGGATAGGAGGCTTATTAATAATTAATAAGTTATATTCCCCCCTCCTCCATCCCTCCTATCTTCCACTTACATACTCATGCATTCTGTCACACTCACATTCTGTCTCTTCCATTCTTTTATTTTGATCATTTGGGTTGATTTTGTCCCCCTATAAGCATAGATGGGTGGTTTATTCGCTGTTGCAAGATTACTGCTTTATGCATTGGAATACATGTTGATTGCTACATTTTACATTCAAGTTTAACCTGGGAAACTCCATGACACTTAATTTCATGAATGACTGCAGATACATTGATTATCTCTTCTTAGGAGATTATGTTGATCGTGGTCAACACAGCCTTGAGACCATTACTCTTCTGCTTGCTTTGAAGGTACCTTTTCTTTGGCTTTTTTTGCTTTTCTATATCATTAATCTCTCAAACTGAACTTTTTCTTGGAGATGGACTTATTGTTGTATCATTATGTCAATTTTGCAGGTTGAATATCCCAACAATGTACATCTAATTCGTGGGAACCATGAAGCTGCAGACATTAATGCTCTTTTTGGTTTCAGGATTGAGTGCATTGAGCGCATGGTATTTTAATCTATGCTTTTAAGAGGGTCTGTTTACATTAGTATCAACTGCTTTGTCTAGCAATCTAATGCATTGTTGAACAGGGTGAGAGAGATGGGATTTGGGCTTGGCATAAGATAAACCGTTTATTCAATTGGCTTCCTTTGGCCGCTCTAATTGAAAAGAAAATCATTTGTATGCATGGTGGTATTGGTCGGTCAATAAATCATGTGGAACAGATTGAAAATCTTCAACGTCCGATTACAATGGAAGCCGGTTCAATTGTGCTTATGGATCTATTGTGGTCGGTGCATGTCTACACTGTTTCACTTTGATGCTTTCAATTATGTTCTGATTTTTCAACGACTTTCTAAGATGTTTTTTTTTCCTTAGGTCTGATCCGACAGAAAATGATAGTGTGGAAGGACTGCGACCAAATGCTAGGGGTCCAGGGTTAGTTACTTTTGGGGTGAGTGTCTTTCCATTTCTTCTATTTTTATATTGTTATAATGTGCTTCACAAAAACTTTAATATTTATTGAACTAAATAGATTTCCTCATAAGTTTTGGTGCTAGCATATAATTTTAAAGGACGCTTTTTAGTGAAAGAGATGGCTGATTGTTAACATAAATTTAGGGCCATTCATCCATAACAATTCAATGGTTGGAGTTGTGGAGCTGGTACCAAATGTAATTATGTTTTAATCCTTGTTTCAAAAAAAAATTAAATTACCCATTCATTTCTTCGATCCTGCTGATGAATGCAGCTTAATCAGTTTAGATAGTAACAAACTGGCATTGTGAGAATTTAGGGCTTTTGTCCAAATCTTGATAATTACTTCATTCTATTGATAAAATTATGACACGAAGCAGAATAGACCTGTGATTGCATGTGTGTGTGTGTGTATTTTGGGTACACATTATAAGTCGGTTGATCAAATTCAACCATGCATGTGAAGAGGCATGTTAAATTTAAATACTACTTATGGACTGTTGTCTATCAGCATCAACTTTTTGGATTAATGGTTTCTAAAACAGTTTTCAATATGCTAACCTATTCATACTGGAAAATTTTGCACCTGGTGTCTTTGTTTTGGTTCTGCATGTTGTGCTCATGTTAGAAAGTTTGCTTTTTGTAGCCTGATCGAGTTATGGAATTTTGCAATAACAATGATCTTCAGTTGATTGTACGTGCACATGAATGTGTGATGGATGGCTTTGAGCGGTTTGCCCAAGGACATTTAATTACACTTTTCTCAGCTACCAATTACTGTGGTATGTAGCCTCTCCCTTTCAATGATTAATGTAGTTTATGAGTACCACTGGTATTCAGTCTTTTTCGCTTGGTTGAATCTATAGGTACTGCAAATAATGCTGGGGCAATCTTAGTTTTGGGTAGAGATCTTGTGGTGGTTCCGAAACTCATTCATCCTTTACCACCAGCAATTTCATCGCCTGAAGCATCACCTGAACGCCATATAGAAGATACATGGATGCAGGTGCTACTAATTAAAATATCCATCTGCACTGAATAGTGAGATTTTTGTATAATGTTCCCAGTGTTTATTTTGTTTATTGGTTTCTTGCAATTAGGAACTTAATGCTAACAGACCTCCGACACCAACTCGAGGCCGTCCTCAAGTACCAAACGATCGGGGCTCTCTTGCTTGGATATAGTAATCTGTCTCCATACAATTGCTTTGTATACTCTCATTTTAGGCTCATGCTACCACCTGGAGTATCTGGTGTGCTGTATAGAGCATGGTGCCATATACTGGAAATCTCTAATGTGTAATCTATATTCCTGAAGAAATCTGAGGGCTATCTGAAATTTTGGTTTTGGCCACAATTAATAGGCCTTGAGATGATGAAGATCACTTAGAGAACCAGGTGACAGGCAGGCAGGCTTACGTTGGTTTAATGCGTAAAGAGTTGCAGTTTGGACCGTCCACCTTTTGTAAATTGAGCGACAGGCAGGTAGAAGTCAGTCATTGTTGTTTCTTCCATGGGTTGGTAGTGCTGGGTATTTTTCTCATTAGTTTTTATATATTTTTTTTTCCTCGTTTTAGGTTTAATATTTTTTTTTTCTCTATCAAGAGGACATGAGGTCCTTGTATGTGATGGTGAGAGAATATAATACTAAAATCTTTGTGGGCATCCTTGTATCATAGAGGTGTTGCTTCCTGTAGTTGTCAATTCTGCTTTGTACAATGTAACAATTGTGTGAAGATAAGAAGCATTTTGGTCTTGACATAATATTTTTGAAGTTTTGGTTATAAAATGTCTTTTTATCTTGTTTTTACTTTGTTATAAAATATTCTCCATACTCTCATTAATTAAATATTAAAATAATACACTCTAATATAGATTTACACAAATGTTTTTAAAACTAAATCGGTCAATGACTCAGTCAAGCAATCGGGTCTTGGGTTGACCGGTCAATCAATAGGTTTGAAATCTAGCAAATGCACATTTGATAAATACTGTCAGATTATACAGGCTTGAAATTTAGCAAAAATATCTTGTAAAAAATACAAATTAATTCCCATAGGTTTGAAATCTAGCAAAAACATTCATTTACATTACAAATTAGTCCTCGGGTTTCGGTTGAATCGAATGAACCGGCTTGGTCGGGTTGGGTTTTAAAACATTTATTTATATTACATTACCATTATACACATACGATTAGCTATATATATTACTTCTACCACTCTTCCTCAAGCTAGAGCTTTTATGTATATATATACATATATATCACTCTACCACTCTCCCTCAAGCTAAAGCTTATATATATATATATATATATATATATCATGTTCAACTTGTTACAAATATAGGTTACACTTTTTTCAACTAGAGATTTAGTAAAGATATCAGCTAGTTGTTCCCTTGTTCTAACATGATTAGTGGTAATACATTTTTGTTCAAGCTTCTCTCGCACAAAATGACAATCCACTTCTATATGTTTTGTTTGCTCATGAAAAACCGGATTGTTTGTTATATATATGACTGCTTGGTTGTCACACCATAAGTCCATAGTCCCTAGATCACTGATTCCAATTTTTCTAAGAAGATATCTCGTAAATATAAGCTCACAAGTTACTTATGTCATAGCTCGATACTCAAATTCTGCACTTGATCTAGCTACAAGTTATTTCTTATTTTTCTAAGAAATAAGATTTCCTTCAACAAAGACACAAAATCCAGTCACATAACGTCTGTCTATAGATGATCCTGCCTAATCTGCATATAAATTTTTTTCTACTTTACTGTGACCATGATTACTGTAAAGAATCCCACGTCCAAGAGCTCTCTTGAGATATTTCAAGATATGAAGAACCACATCCCAATGAGATGTCCTAGGAGATGACAGAAATTGACTCACCACACTCACTAAGAAGGCAATATCTGGACAAGTTACTGTAAGATAATTTAACTTTCCAACTATTTGTCTATATCGCTTTGGATCACCAAACACCTCTTCATCTTCAGCATTCAATTTCACATTATGAACCATAGGAGTATCACAAGGCTTGGCTCCAGTTAGGCATGTTTCAATCAACAAGTCTAACACATACTGGCTTTGAGACAAGACAATCCCTCTCCTATTTTGAGAAACCTCGACTCCTAGAAAATACTTTAAATGGCCTAAATTTTTCGTGTGAAATTTGTAAGCCAGAAAGTTTTTCAAACTATGAATGCCAACACTATCACTACTAGTGATTACGATGTTATCAACATAAACAACAAGAAGGAGGATGCCAGAACTAGATGGCCTATAGAAGACATAATGATCATAAGCACTTCTATGCAAACCAAACTCAATCACCACATCACTAAACCTCCCAAACCAAGCACACGAAGATTGTTTCAAGCCATATAAAGATTTCCTCAGTTTGTATACCTTTCTAGACTCCCCTTGAGCAACAAACCCCGCAGGTTGCTCCATGTAAACCTTCTCAAGAAGATCACCATGTAGAAATGCATTCCTGATATCGATTTGGTGAAGAGGCCAACTGTTGGAAGCTGCAAGAGAAATAAATAACCGAACAAAGGTCATCTTAGCAATTGGAGAAAATGTCCCAGAGTAATCAATACCATACGTCTGAGTGTAACTCTTAGCAACCAACCGAGCTTTCAATAGAGTCACATACCTATCGGGATTAACCTTCATTGTGAAAACCCACTTACACCTAATGATCTTTTTATCACCAAGTAAATCAATGATATCTCATGTACTGTTATGCTCAAGAGCCAACATCTCTTCTTCTATAGCCGTTCGCCATCCATCATGAGTAAACCGCTTTAGACACAAAACAAGGAACAAACACGAAATCTAAAGAGGTTGCAAAAGACTTGGAAGACGAAGACTAGGAGTTATAAGAAAGAAAAGATGAAATATGATAAGTATAAGAACGATTACCTTTACGAAGAACAATGGGAAATTCTAGGTTAGAAGGAAGAGGGTCTGGATCCAGGGACGAGGCAGGTGGTAGGGGCAATGAATTAGATGCCGATGCGGGTGGCACGAGCTATTGTTGAGGTTGGTGAGAGTAGACCTAAGTGATAAGAGGACGAGAAGGGGGTGGAGAACTATGTTGAGTAATGGTATAAACAAGAAAGTCATCGGTGACTATAGAGGGTGATGGAATGATTGAATCGACATAAGGAGTAGTTTCAAAAAATGAAACATCAGCCGAGACAAGATACTTACTCAACGTAGGAGAAAAGCAATGATAACCCTTTTGATATCGTGTATAACCCAAGAATATACACTTGAGGGATCTAGGGTCTAATTTGGAGAGATGAGGGCAAACATAGAACGAAATAAGTGCACCAAAAAACTTTGGGAGGGCGAGGGAATAAAGGCTGAGAAAGAAAAATAATGGAGTAAGAGATTTGGCCACACAAAATAGATGAAGACATACGATTAATCAAGTGATAGACAGTAGAAACAACATCTGCCCAAAACTCTTTAGAAACTTTCATATGAAAGATAAGTGTATGAGCGACCTCTAACAAATGACGATTTTCCGTTCAACAACCCCATTTTGTTGAGGTGTATACACGCAAGATGACTGATAAATAATACCCCTGGTGGACAAAAAAAGGGAGAAAGATGCAGAAAAATATTCTTTGGCATTATCACTGCACATAATTTTAATGGAGGAAGCAAATTGATTTTGTATCTTAACATAAAAGGCATTAGTGATTTGACTAATATATAAAAGATTAAAGGGAAAGTGAGGAAGACACAAAACAGAGAGAGACATAGATTTGGCGGGATTAGTAGTACTACACCCCACAATAGATACAATAGACCCATTAGCTAAAGTAATAGAAGAAAAATAAAAAAAAGGGTGTAAATGAGGAAAGAATACAAGTATCACCTGTCATATGAAGAGTAGCACCAGAATCAATGGGCCAATTACAACTTGAAGTAGACATTTAAGTTGTAGGACTACTTAACTGGGTTAATGTAGTGGTAGTTGGCGGGATGGATGATTGGGAGCTTACAAGTTGAGTGAGGCGAGCACACTCATCCGTAGATATAGTAACCAATGAAAGAGTGGGTAAAAGACCATCTTGAGCGGCAACATGAGCATATTTCTGAGTGCCTTGTATATTTGGAGGCTTTCCATGTAGCTTCCAACAATTCTTTCTGACATGACCTTTAGCACCACAATGGAAACAAGTGTGAGTGCCATTACCACGACTACCCTTGATATCCTGACTAGCACCTTTATTGCCTCTAACACTATTAGATTTCATGGTCGCATGATCTAGAGCAAGATCCTTAAGAGTCTCTCTGTCTTGAGAAGCTCCTCTATCCTCCCCTTTATTAACTCGAAGAAGACGAGCATAAACATAAGTTAGAGAAGGAAGGGTGTCACCAGTAAGGAGTTGTGTTTGAGCTATCTCATATTCTGGTCTTAACCCAGCCAGAAAACACTGCAATACCACTTACTCCTCTTGTTTTCATTTTCACAACATCCATAGTCACAGGAAATATAACCCTTTTTTTTTCCTGAAAGGCTTGCTTCACCTCTGTATACTATTCAAGCAATGTCTTCTCCTGCATATTTGCTCAGTAGATCCTCAACAATAGATCTTGAACATGAGACAAGTCTTGTTTACTAGCATACATAAAATCTAGATAATCCCATAATTCTTGACTGTATCACAATGATTAGTAAAATATCCACTGTCGGATCCAAAGTATTCTGAATCTAATTAAACAACTTATCATCTTCCATGAGCCATTTCTTTTGAATTTTCCTAGCATTCTCTGTTTTCTTATCACTACTCTTTGGTTGCTTATCATTATCTGTTTCTCGAAGTGGATTCGCAGGTGGATCCTCAGTTAAATGGTACCCTATGTCAATGCTAGAGACATACCGCCTAATAGTTCATCTCCATTGAACATAATTTTGCTTCTCCAACAGCTTCCTATCAATAATCTTGGTAGTAGAGTGGATTGAAATTTCAGTCACCACTTGTTTACCTTCATTTGCCATAGCTTAATCAAACCAACAATGAATTCTCCACCAAGCTCATAGACAATATCACCTCCAATCACAAATATCTAGCAAGCCGAAATCACCAATTCACAACAAATTCACAACTCAAATCCAAATAAGTGTAAAACCCATAAGCAAAATAAAAAAATCAGTAATACATCCCAAAACTACAGTCAATCACAACCAAATCCAACACCACTGTAAGGATTTGTTTAAATAGAAACGGCAGCGGAAACGTTATAAATAAAAATTTTAAACAATCCTAACCCATGAATCCGAATGTAGAATATATATATATTTGGATTATGAACAATTAAAATAAACCTGAAGAGGATTTATACCTGCGTTGATGGCTCCTTCAACTTTGGTTTTATACCACCGTCACTGTCCACCGTTACTGTTCACTAACACTATTCACGAACACTGTTCGCTGATTGGAAACTCCCTCAAAAGAATTATTCACTTTCGATTCAAAGTAGAATCGCACATACAACGTCCACACGAAGATAATCCACTCACAGGATTTGTTAGAACACTTGAGTGGATGAAGTAATAAAAAAAAAGGAAAAATTCAGATTTTTCTCTCTAAGGGTGGCTCATGTTTTTATCAAAAGGGTGGCTATGATTTTCTTTTCCTTTCATTTTTAGAATAATAATTCTCTCTTAATTAAATGGAATTAAGTTTCCTTTATATAGGAAACTTAAAACCCTATTTCTTATATGAATAGTCTACTGTTCTAATTAGGAATAGAATCCCCATAGCCAATCATTACCTTTTTAATTAATTAATTATTAATATTATTTATTAAATCAATTAATATAAATAAAGACATTTATATTAACATTAA
>WYDK02000027.1:1690434-1700997 GCA_009867345.2 Toxicodendron radicans | reverse complement strand
CCGTTGGGATTTTTATGAAACCCGTCCCCGCCCCGCCCCGCCCCACCCCACCCCATCCACAATTGCAAAAAAATATAAATATGATTTACTCTTAATATTGTTTCATGACTTGCTACACCCTTCATCAATTAACTCCTATTTCATATTTTTTGCCTTTTTTTTAAGCTTAATAGATTTATCTTTGAGTTTTTAAATATAAAATTTAAAAATATTATAATTTTGCCCATATAAACAAGAAGATGGGTTCTTATTTTTTAATCTTATGATTTGCTGCACCAAAAAGCTAAACCATGGAATTATCAAGAAATGAAGTGCATTGCCATTCTCTAATTTTTACACACACACACACATATATATATATATATATATATATATTTGAAGAAACTAATACATTAGATTATGATTCTTAGGGATCATCGCATTATTCTTTATCTAGTGCAAAAATTGCCTCTCCCTAATCACTAGAGGAACCACCGTTTAGTCCACTTGAGCTCAACATTATCTACCAATCAATCAGACTTCATTATCAGTGATTCCACCTCAACTCTCCTTCATTTCTTCACATAAGTTACTGGAACTAGAAAATTGTGCAACTTTCCCCACCTATAATAACAAAAATAATAGTAAATTCATTCCTTAATCCTCTCAATATATAATATATACGGGGCGGGAATGCCTACCTCCATCCCCGCTCCATCCCCGACTAAACCGGGGAGTCCCCGGAAAAACGGGCCAATTTGCCATTCCTATTACAAAGTTTGAAGGTTATAAGAGCACCAGAAGCCTCGTAACTTATTCAGTAAAGCAGAGGAGACAAACATCCTAACCTTTACTCCTTTACTCAAGTGCGGCAAATAAATAAAGAATCTCTAGGATGCTTTGCTATTCACAAATATTTATATTGACCTTGTAAGTTGCAACCTTAACCTCTAAAAGTATTAAGTCTGACTCAACTTTTTAAAATATTAACTTCAGAATAAGCTATAGCAACCCTCAATGTAATGACTATATTAGAGCTAAATCTAGAAATCTAACTCCAAGAAGAATTCATTCAACCATACTGAATACAAATAACTCAATGAAAATAATATGTACAAAATATAACTAAGGATACAGACATAAGTAATTTCTCACATACCTCGTCAACTAATGACTTGATTTTAGAGGCTGCATCTTTCTTCAATTGCCTCTTTCTCTTTGCTCTAAGTTCTTCTGCAGATCACAGAAATTAGGAATCAGCTTTTTTCTTAATTTAGGAAAGCATAAAAAACATATATGTAGAAAGAAATTATAATTCATACTCTTTAACAGAAGAAAAAAGAAAAGTTGCATTATGCCATAAATCAGGACATAAGACAGTTCAGATATTGCCATGGGAAGTAGCCATCCCAATGACGCATTTCACACAAAATCCTAATAATACGCAATATAATTCATAAAATATCTAGCCAAGAAAGAACATATACAACCAAATTTGCATCATGAAATACCTCTCAAAATGATGGGAACACAGTACTGACCTTTTGCTGCATTAACTTGAGTAAGAATATAATCTCTTTCTTGTTCATCACCCAATAGTTGCTGTGCTTTTGCCAGTGCTGTTCACAGTCAACAACTTTATGATTACAAACCACTCAAAACATTTCATGAAAAAAAAAATGATTGAATTTATCCATATGCCCTCAGGGCATTACTTGAAGTGGGCAATAACAGGGCCATGCATCACAGATCCAAAACACTCAATTACAAGTCGGGGTGTTACATGCAAACACATTAAGCTTAGCACATCTCGCAAGAAACTGATGGAAAAAAACTAAATGCATCTTCCTTAGGTGATACTAAATTAGAAATTAGAGTAAAACCGAAGACAGTCACAGTTACGTCTGAAATCTATAACATCAACCACAACTTGATTCTTTAATTTCCTCCCCAAAAGCTTGGACTGAGTTGATATTCCAACAAACTAATAGGAGTAACTTCTTTTTTTTTAACAGTTGTAAAGGCAGCCCAAGGTCTCTCATAGATGACACAGAAAATTCAGATCAAGTTATGGGGAAGTAAAATGAAAAGAAGCGCCAGAGATTCCAATGATTTAGGGCAGCCTAGATATTTTAGAGATTTTATTCTCTTTTCATATATTTTCATGTAATATTAGGGTTTGTTTTGTAGGAGGTAGTTTAGACTATTACTCTATTTTTTATTAGGGTTTTGGCATCCTATAAACAGAGGCCTTGGCTATTATTGTTCTCAGACATATTTATTATTGAAAATGAATTTCAGCTTTCTGCCTGTTCTAATTCTAATTCTTCTCCGCCAATTCTATCCTTTCTTTTCTCCATCACCCCTACTACACCTATTTTCAACTGTGCAAAATTAAAATTCACTATACTACTAATAGTTTATGCCAACTCTTCAAAAAATTCATTATTTTCTACTTCAAATAGTCCATGGCATCACAAGGTCTATTAACTTCATTAAAATGTCTAATTTCCATAACTAGCATTGAACAGACATCCCTTTTTAAATAGTTAGCTTCAACAAACAAAATAAATTCTTGCAATTAAATGATGAGAAATATCATAGTAGAAATGAATTTTGATATAATAATTAGTAAAGAAGTGTGAAAAATCTAAGTCCTCCTATATTTTGTCAAAACAAAAATCTAGACCAGGAGACTTCACAACATTGAAGATAACAAATAGGCCCATTCTAAATATAGAGGGCAAATATAATTTCACAAAGTTCAAAAATTAAATTCCCATCTTGAAGGTTCGGTAAAAAGAGTTTCTATACAATGCACCAAGGAACCTGCCAAGATTTGCTGACATCATTTGCCTTTGCTAAATGAGATAACTATAAGCAGACTGTTATCATGACAAACATCTTCCTGATATAAAGCAATACTTCTATTATCATTTTTTTATCTGTTAGAAACTTTGTATCTACTATAAAATGTAAAAAGATATACAGAAGACAAATGAAAAGCAACAAGGCTGCAAGGGTTGAAACAACTAAGCCCTGCCACAGAAGAACATAGAGCAATACATGTTGCGTTTGCCACTTATCAGACCATTGCACATACTTATAAACCTTCATTTAAAACATACCTTGACATCTTTCACATAAATCAGCAAATCAATAGTATGTCGGCTTTTTTTCTTCCCTCTTTATTTTTTCCAAAAAGAAAAGAAAACTACTGCACCTAAAATATGCATACAGCCAAGTTTGGACCAGATTCCCATATTATTTTATACAGGTTATTGATTTAAATAGTTAGAACTCTGTACACACCCAAAAACACAAGCACAAAAGGCAAACAGTCTTACCCATAGCTCCCAATTCAAACATTGCCAGTGGATAACTTATTTGGATAAAAAGCACCTTCAAGTATAAATATGATATTATCAACAACTGACTATCTGGGACATGTTAGTTTACATTCCATGAATAAGTATCAATCTAGTTTCCTAGAAATTTAAAGTAAGCCTTGTAGCTAAGTTCCTGCAATCCGTCCATCTAAGAAATAATATTAACATCTGACAGCACCCTATCTTTAATGGTTGGCCTAAACTATTAGGCCCTTAAGTCTCACAAACACCATAATAACTGATAGAAGGTTTTTTTAACAGTTAACTGTATGGTCAAACAGCACTAGAACAGGAAAAATTAGAGGATTTCCAGTTCCCTTGAAAACTGAACTTTTAGTGCTTAGTAGTCTTCGCATAGGATTGTAGAGATGCCATAGAAAAGCAATGTAGCAAAAATGAGAAGCCAAATATGATATCTTTATTCTCTGTAACCAAGAAAGGTATAAAGCGTGGATCTATTTACCTCCAAAGGCTTCTTTTGCTTGTGGATGCTTGCATTTGTCAGGATGAACCAACAAAGATAACTGTAAATGTTTCACACACAAATGTGTCAACCAGTGGCAGACTCTAAAGATCAGCAATAATCAGAAAACTGTTTATCCATCCATTTTTTGTTTTTTGTCTTCAAAAAAATAGAAAAAAAAAATTTACCTTACGATACTGCTTTTTTATATCATCTGGAGTTGCATCAAATGGTAGGTTTAAGTACTCAAATGGATTCAGCTTGAAGCACGATAGAATCCTAATTTTGTATAGTTTTTCAACAGGAAGAGATTAATTAGCATAGAGCAAAATAAGCTACAGAAACAAAGAAAACTACATTAGATCAAGAATGCATAAGTCTCCATAGAGGATTCTTTGTGTCCTTCACAAGTAAATAGAAAGGAATTAGTTAGGGCATGAGGAGAGAATTGTGCAATCTCCAGAAGTTCAAGCAAAGTGGCAGCTTCCTCGAGCTAAAAGTATGAAAAGAAGATGGAAAGAATGTCTACATTATGAGAAGAATTAAAAAGCATGAAAATACTCCTACGGTGAGAAAATGTATAAATATACCATGATGCTGAAAGAGTCTAAAGAAAATGTGAGAGTAAGTCATGACAAGACGTCAACCAAAATATCTCCCTATGAAAGAGGGTTATCTTTAAAGTTCGGGGGTAAACTTTCCACCAATAAGTGGCTTGAGTGAGGTAACCAAACCATTTAAAGAAGAGGAATTTGTTTGTCTAATACTCATATGTGAAATTTTTTTGGGCTAAATACTCAATGAGACAGCAAAATATGTCAGCAAATGAATGAAAATTTAAAAATCCTTTAACCTTAAAAAATGTGAATATGAAGTGTTCTAGGAGTTTCTACATTGTTCTTGAAGGTGAGTTTTTGAAGTCTATTGATTAAACACTATGCCCGTTCTCTACTTCAATAAAAACTAATCATTCTATTATCCAACACACTCCACAAAACTGAAATTCACACAGAATTATTCACCTAAAGTAAATCCTGGTAAAATGATAAGAACTCATCTAATATTTCACACAATTGGGCTGGGTAGTAGGTCTTATTAGGCTTGGGTAGAATTCTCCTTGGAAAACCGGTTTGTCAAGGGAGGGTGCCCAAGCCTTTATAACCCACATGCCCACCCATTTCCCTTCTAATGTAGGATCCTAACACACCACCACGCTTTCGCAACCAACGTCCACATCGACCTCTTTACCCCTTGGGTGACTTCGTGGATCCCCTTACCTCAGGCCTCCATGCCCTTCATCGGGATAGCAGTCCGGGTTCAAGGTCAGCCCGTCACTCAGGCGTGGCCACGTAGACGTAGGACCATGACTCTGATACCATTTGATAGAAACCCATCTAATATTTCACACAATTGGGCTGGGTAGTGGGTCTTATTGGGCTTGAGTAGAACTCTTTTTGAAAAACCGACTTGCCAAAGGAGGGTGTCCAAGCCTTTATAACCCACATGCCCACCCATTTTGCTTCCAATGTGGGATCCTAACATAAAATAATCAGGAGAAACCCTAAACGATGAAATTAAGAACATAAAGGATGTGTTGATTAGCATATTTGCATCTCTATCTTTCTTTTTCAAGCCATTATGTAATCATGAATAAAACATCATTTAAGTTTCATCAATAAATTAATTAACATAAGATTTTATAAGAGTTGAAGGTACAAATTTTTCATTACATTCACTATAGCTTGACTGCCTCAAGTCAAATAAAATTTTGATATATTTTCATCATTCTTCCCAAAAAAATAACTTTAAGTTATCTCTAAATGTAAAAAATACCCCGAGTAACTAATGAGTACATGTACCCTCCCATCTTTACACTAGCATTTGAAAACTATAACATCATATTGCCTAAAGATGTAGCACATACATATTAACTCTTCTACAATCTCTCCCTGATGTATACAAAGCAAGATCATTTTCAAACTCTTATTTAATTTTATTTTTGGTTTGCCCACCCAATTCATCTACAGAATAGACGTTTCAGCCACAGCACAGATATTTATATAAAAAGATATTAAAGATAATCTATTCCTAGTTACCACTCCAATGCAATACATACGAAATGAAAATGATACCTAATAAATTGTTCAATCTAAAACACAGAACACATGTATTTCATCTGACGTAGAACTACATGTATCCAAACCATACAATTACAAAAAATCATATGCATGAACATTTTTTTTTTATAAATTACATGAATATGTCGAGAAAGTTTCTCTTGAAACCCCAACAGCTACTAATCAAAAGCAAATTGGATGATCTTAACTTAACACAAATATACATAAAAATTCAGGGATAAATCGATACCAGAAACCCTAAACTCCTATTAAAAAATCGAACAATAGCATCAAACGAACGACAAAGAATGAAACAATTAACACAGAGAGAGAGACCTGAGAACTTCGTTATCTCTTTCAACTTCGCTGACTTCGGCGAAGAAGCTCTTGAGAAGCAAATCCTGATAGACGGTGTCTCCCATCTCGCTGTTGCTTTTACGATATCTGTCTTCTTCTCTTCTTCTTATGTGTGTTTCTCTCTGGTCGAGCAACGTCACAGATGGCTCGTTTTGGGAGTTGGCTTGACGGTACAGATCAAATGAAAATTACTATTACCTCCTTCTAAGCAAGGCCCTTTTGAGATGAATGAACTTCGGGTTTATTTTAGTTTCCCAATAATATATAGGTAATACTATACTTATAAAGTCTACATATAAATAAAATGATATGTTATATTATGAGTGGGAGAGAGTTTTAACTTTAATTAAAAAGTTAATTTTACAAGAACATTCTTTCAATCATGACATTATACATCACTTTATTTATGTATGGACTTTGTAAGTGTAGTATTATTTATAATATAATAGGGTAAAATATGATTGATTGATTTGAAGAGTAATATTATACATATAAATATTTGTATATAATATTTTTTATACAACATGATAAAAGATAATTGGGTGAAAGTTTATTTTTAATTTAAAATCAGTCAATCGTATTTTGTCACATCATATTGTATGAGAAATATTGTATGTGTAATATTACTTTAATTTTAAATTAAAATAAACTATCACCCAATCATCTTTTGTCACCTTATGTTATATGAGAAATATTGTATAAAAATATTATATGTGTAGTATTACTCTAAATTAATATCCTTGGAACCATGAAAATTTATTAATTAATCGATATATTATTTAATCATATAAATTAATAAATTATTAATTTATCAAGGCATTTTTTATTTTCTCTTTCCAAAACATTGAACTTAATACGTATACATATTGTATATAATTAATGTAATATAGAGAATAGTCATTAGAAATAACATCATCAACCTAGCTTATAGCTAGGAGTTAATATGGTATTGTCTAATAGGAAATAGCTCATTGTTAATGTGACATAGGAATTAATCTATAGGAAATTGTTTTCTCCTAGTAAATATCATATTGTATTTATTCTTGTTGTATATACATACATGAGTCATATTTTACAAAAGGTCTCCTAATTGAATCATGTATATAACAAGTGATGTTAATGTGGCATAGGAATTTGATGTATAAACAGATTATTAATTTATATATCAAGTGATACTATGTGTGTGTGTTTTTTTAATGTATTATCTTATAAATTTAGCGAATTATTAATTTACCGCATTGATCATAAGTTGGGACCTGCCAAAAATATTATTTAATCGAGATCCTAAGTTGGGACCCGCCAAAAATATTATTTAATCGAGGTTATTAATTTATCGAGTATTAATTTATTAATGTTTAATTGTATTTTGTTAAGAAAGTATTAAAAACCTGTTAGCATTATCAAAATGGGGTAAATACTTTTAAGGCTAAACCATCATTAAACCTTCTATGATACTGGTAATTAGTCTAAACCCCCTGTCGTCAGCCCCCTAAAACTTTCTTGGTTAGTCTTAACGGAACGAAGGGTAAAAGAGTAAAATGCACCTAATTTTTTAAAATTACAGATGGTTAACTATTACACCTCTTAAAACTTAGTTTTGACTAATATCCCAAAAAACTCTGGAAACTACACATAAACCCTAAAAAATATGGGAGTTAACTAAATTTGACCAAACATAATTACAAATTACACTAATTATATTTTGAACACGACTTATTTACCCTAAAATTTATGGGCAATACTACATTTACACCACATTCTCACATCATTCTCTCACATCACACTCACATTCAATTAAAATATTATTTTTTTGAAAAAATAATATTTTAATTGAATGTGAGTGTGATGTAAGAGAATGATGTGAGAATATGGTGTAATTGTAGTATTATTGAAAATTTATTAACAACTCAAAAAAAATAAAAAATAAAACTTAAATAACACAAATTCTTAACCTAAAAACACAAATAATAAATAAAAAAGGATTAAAAAACTTTTAAAGATTTTAAAAAATTAAGAATACTTAAAAAAATACTACAAAAACTTAAAAAAAAAAAAAAACCTAAAATCTAAAAAATATTTGCCAAGTTCAAATTTTTTTTTTTCAGATTTGTATTAATTTTTTAAATTTTTACAAAGTAAAATTTTCAATTCTTTGATCATTTTATTTTTAATTTTTTTCATTTCTTACTCTTTTTCACTATTCCAAATTTCTTTTCATTTTTCCATTTTTATTTTATTAATTTTATTTTTCAGATTTTTTTATTTTTTTAGTTTCTTTTCTATTTCCTTATTAAAATTTATGATATTTTACATAATTTAATAATTTTTGAAGGTTAACATTGTTGTTGGGGGCGACTAGAGATGAAGTGAAAGCAAAGAGGTGGGTTAAGATTGATTGGCTTAGCAGGTAAGGGCATTAAGGTAATTTACAATTTCTATGGTTAAAAGTAACAAAAAGACACTGATGGTAGTAAAGATGGGTATTTTCCCAACCCCGCCTTGTACGGGGCGGGGATTCTCTGGAAAAATCAAGAACGGGGACCAAAATATTTCTTGCCCTACGGGACAGAGCGGGGACGAGGATAGAGGTCTCCTCACCTTGCCCTGCCTCGACCCGACCCACACCTGCCCCACAGGGAGGCTTGCGCACATAGTTGGGTGTGTTGGGCGACAAGTTGGCAGGCTATGCTAGCTGGCTGGGTGGGGACTTTCTTCGAACAGGTGGGAGGTAGAGTTGGGTTTGGGAAGACAAATGCAATGGGGTGTGGAGGTGATCGGTGGCAGAGGGTGGCAACTCACCAACAATCAAAACAAAATCAACACTCCGAAATCGATCAACAACCAAACTCCAAACAACACAAAACTTTCAACCAACCACAAGGGTAGTTACACGACAAGGACTATCACACAATTGCAGGGGCACGACAATGGCAAGCGATGGGGAGGACGACTCCCAAGGTTGCGGAGCAAGGTGAAATGATAGATGAGAGTGTTTTTCACTATATAAAATCGGTGAATGTTTGTTTTCATTAGTTTTCCTTGTTGTCCGGGGCGGGGACAAAGATAGGGAATCCCTTTAGGGGGCAGGGACAGGGAATGGGATCCCTAGCCCAACCCCCATCTCTAAGGTAGGGGGTTGAGAGTCATTATCAGTACTATAGGGAGGTTGAGAGCAATTTTTAGTACCATAGGGGGTTTATTGAATATGGCAAAACCTTGGTTGGTTTAAAGTACTTATCCCTTATCAAAACCCAAAGAATTTTTAAAATCCCTTTAAAAATAGCATGGAATTAATATGACGTTATCTATTACTTTGATTGTGATTTTATTGAGAGATGAGCA
This sequence comes from Toxicodendron radicans, assembly GCA_009867345.2. Lineage (NCBI taxonomy): Eukaryota > Viridiplantae > Streptophyta > Magnoliopsida > Sapindales > Anacardiaceae > Toxicodendron > Toxicodendron radicans. The sequence continues at coordinate 1,691,350 of WYDK02000027.1, read as the reverse complement.
CCGATGTATAATTAACATATGTCAGATTCAATAAGTAGATTAATGAAATTTGAATTTATTTATTTATTTATTTTTGAAAATTCTAGAAATTGTCTATTTGTTTTAAGAATTTGACTATAATATATAGGTGTTTATATTTAATGTGAAACTTATAATATGTTAAAAAACTTATATATTTGTATGTTTACTTAATCATGGTATTGTGGATAACAGTAATGCTACGGACACCGAAGTTTAGTACCGAAAATTTACACCAAACAACGTGGATTCGTCCACATCATAATCATTTCATACCTTAGTATTTTGGAATGGCTGTTCAAAATTTTGGACGGATGCCTGTCCAAAATTCTTAACGGCAATTCAAAATTTCAGACGCCCGTCCCAAAAATTTGTAATAAAATTTGGGTATAATTAAAAAAAAAAATTAAAGCTGAATTTCTTGGACGAGTGTCCCAAATTTTGGACGCACGTCCCAAATTTTGAACGGACGTCCAATTAAATAGAATAATTTTTTTTTTAAATATTGCTATATATTCAAGGACGGGCGTACATTTTTTGGGACACTCAACATCTGCCGTCCAAAATTTTTAACAAGCGTTCAGATGTCTTCGACAGGAGTCCCAAAAAATGGACGCCCGTCCATGAACCAGTCCCAAATTAAAAAAAATCGTCCAATTAAAAACCAAAAAACCTAAATATCAAACAAACATCTTTCGCCCTTCAACTTTGAAGACTGAAGAGTAACCTACCCCCAATTGCTTTCGCCCTTCAATGCTGAAGACTGAAGCAACCAGCAACCCTGAAGACGAACGAAACGCTGATTCATGCGGCAAAATTGCAGATATTTTCCTTTCCTTTTTATGTTTTACTTAGGTATTTTAGGGAAATTTTTTCTGATTCAAGTGGCAAACAATGG
>WYDK02000027.1:1661615-1676705 GCA_009867345.2 Toxicodendron radicans | reverse complement strand
TTCTATAGTGTATAAATTCATGTATTGTTTTCTTAGTTAAATACAAGTTGATTATTCATTCCTAATATTCAATAACACCTTGGAAAACCGGCTTGTCAGTGGGTCTTATTAGGCTTGGGTAGAACTCTCCTTGGAAAACCGTCTTGCCAAGGGAGGGTGTCTAAGCCCTTATAACCCCTATGCCCACCCCATTCCCTTCCAATGTGGGATTCTTAACATACCTCAGGTCTACATGCCAACCCGGGCCCAAGGTCAACCTGCCATGCAGGCGATGCCACGTAGGCGCAGGATCATGACTCTGATACCATTTGATAGGAACTCACACCAATATCTCAAACAATTGGGCTAGACAGTAGGTCTTATTAGGCTTGAGTAGAACTCTCCTTGGAAAACCAGCTTGCCAAGGGAGGGTACTCAAGCCCTTATAACCCACATATCCACCCCTTCCCTTCCAATGTAGGATTCCTAACAGTTAGCAGAAGCAGCATGCAACTCAATTTAGAGTCAAAAAGAAACTCAACTCAAAGTAGCATAGAACTTTAGCATCTGAGTACAATTTGGAAAGAAGTCACATAGATGTGAGATAACATAAAATATTTTTAGAGAAGCAGCCCCTAAATATTTTAGTCATTGCGTGATCTTAATATAGAAAGGTAGCAACATTGTCTTTTCCAACTAGAATATCATATTCGTTTAACAAAACCTTTGATAGTTCACTTACCAAACCAAATCTAATTCAACAATTTAGAAATGGACCACTATGTGCTACATGCTCTCACAAGAACCTCGAAACATGTAAAATTTAAAGTTCATTTTAGTTGATTTCACAAATATTGTTTGCCAATATAATGTTAAATAAGCCTCATTTACATTTTCTTATTTAACTTGGTAAAAGCAATAAGTTTATACCTTACTTTAAGGTCACAAGAAGGTATGCTGGAAATAATTGCACATCAAAAATTGTCTAAGCTATTTACACAGTCAAAATATAGTCATAGCCTGGCTTTATGATTTGTAGTTTGTTTATAAAAAAAGATACTTAACCAGGCTAGCATGGGTCTGCAACCTACTCCGTCAAGTCTTATTAGCCAAAATAGGAGATTGGGTGTGTTTTGTTGGATAGGAAAAAAATTGGATTGGATAATTTGAAAAGTTGATAATTCCCATCATTTTTTTTTTTTTTTTTTTTTTTGCAACACAAGGGGATAACATAAGTTATCTCAGGTCCATAAATTTATTCCATCTACATGGAATAACTAAGTCTAATTCCATGAAAAGTCATGGGGTTAGCTTATTCCATGTTTATGAGACTAAATTTTTGGAAGTGCCTATAATTTGTAATTATAAGTTCAATTAATTATAGATAACTAGTATGATATAATTGGAATAATATATAATCACATGATGACATTAGAAGACTTTGGAGACAGAGAGTATCTCTTAAATACTGTTAGTGATAATGTATGATAAAATGTAATATTAAAAAATGATCTTTTACTAACAAGCTTTCTTGACTACAATGGGAATTACCTTCATTTCACTAGCTCAATACATTACATGAGGATCGTTTCTATAGATCCTAGAAAACGCTATTACAAACATTATCTTACTATTAGGAGATGATCTATTATCTCTACAGAGTCTCCTTTGCAGTTATGCATTCTCTACATTACAACCTAAAGATTACATTTTATCATATCTTATTAGTGACACTATTAAGAGATCTTTGTCACCAGAGAATCATAATTAATACTATATACAGAGTCTTCTGATGCCATCCTATGATTCCACCATCGCTTCCAGGCTATATATATATATATATATTTATATATATGTGTAATACTACACTTATAAAGTTTTCATACAAAGATATATATACAAAGTAATGTGTTATACTATGATTGGAAGAGTAAATTTGACTTTAATTAATAAGTTGGTTTACAAATTCACTCTCTCAATCATGGTATGATATATCACTTTGTACATATATCTTTGTATGAGAACTTTGTAAGTGTAGTATTATATATATATATATATATATATATATATTGTTGAAATCCTAAGAAATCCTAAAGATATTGTGTCATTACCCTGAAGATACTACAGATATTGTGTCTTTATTGTAGGATTGTGTGATATTGTAAATTAGGATTAGCAATATTTTGTTCTTGATTTAATGGATTAGTAACTTAACTTAGAAGATCTAGATACTCAATATGTACTATAAATTCATCACTTTCATTGTACAATTCAATCAATTAAATACATTCAGAATTCATCCATTCCGTCGTCATCTTTCTTCATGGTATCAGAGCTAGTGTTTTCCTAAGCCTAGCAATCAATGGAAAGGCATCCCCTTAACAAAGAATCAGAGAGTTCTGAAACTCTTGAAAACAACACAGAAGCTACCTCCACCATGAGTTCAATCGAAAGGGATAATTCATCATTTCAAATCACAGTGGAGAAATTCAGCAGAAGGAATTTCCGCGAGTTGGCTCAATCGGTTAAACTCGTGGTTGATGGCAAAGGGAAGATGGGTTACCTTATCGGAGAGAAGAAGAAGCCAATCAACACCGCTACTCTGGAACAATGGAAATCGGAGAATTCAATGGTGATCGCATGGCTCGTCAACTCCATGAAGCCATCCATCGGAAGAACTTATCTCTTCCTACTGACAGCGAAAGACGTGTGGGATGCCGTTAGAGAAACCTGTTCCGATGGTGAAGATTCATCCCAAATCTTTGAACTCAAAACCCGATTATGACAGACGAAGCAAGGACAGAGAGAGATCACTGATTATTACATGGAGTTGACGTCTCTCCAGCAGGAACTTGATCTGTGTTTTGAAGAAGAGTGGGAATGTTCAAGTGATAGTGCTCGGTACAAGAAGAAGCTTGAAAACGAGCGAGTTTTTGAATTCCTTGTTGGGATCAATCGCAATCTGGACGAAGTGGGTAGGATTCTCAGTCGGCGCCCTCTCCCTTCAATACGTGAAGTTTTCTCAGAAGTTAGAAGGGAAGAGAGTAGGCGGGTGATGATGAAAAATATCGGGTCTGCTAATATTAGGCCTGTTGGAACTGAAATTTCAACCCTTATTACTCATGGGCCTCAATCAACTCTAATTAATCATGGGTCTCCATCTGCTATAATTTCTAATGGGCCTCATGGAACTCATGGTGGAGCAAGCCCAAGTCAGCAAAGGAAACAACCTTGTTGTGAGCATTGTCATAAGCCCGGACACACAAAGGATACTTGTTGGGAAATACAAGGGATTGGAAACCAAGGCAGAAAAATAGAAATCGTGGATATCACGTTGGGATTGATAATCAGATTGAGAAATCTCAAGAGAAAAATTTCACTGCAAGCCAAGCATTTAATCCTGAACAACTAGAGCAACTCTACAAGATGTTCTCAAGTCTTCAAGCTTCTAGTATGTCTTCTACAAATGTTTATTCTGCGTCGTTAGCCCACAAAGGTAATTTGTTAAGTGCTTTAAGTATTACTTCTCAAACTAAAATCCCTTGGATTATTGATTCTGGTGCATTAGATCACATGTTGATAATTACCATTTGTTTTCCACATACTCACCTTGTGCTGGTAATCTTAAAGTTAGAATTGCCGATGGCTCACTCTCATCTGTTGCAAGAAAAGGGAGTATCCGAATCTCTGATTCTATAACCCTTGAGCCTGTTCTTCATGTCCCAAATTTGTCCTGTAATTTATTGTCAATTAGCCAACTAACAAAAAATTCTAATTGTTCTGCTAAATTTCTCCCATCTTATTGTGTGTTTCAAGACCTATCATCAGGGAAAATGATTGGCAATGCTAAAATGTGTGAGGGACTACTACTTTGAGGAGGCCAATCTGAGTGAACAACGTCAAATTGCAATTTGTGATTCTGCATCTATTTCTAAGGATAGTAAAATTTTGTTATGGCATTTTAGAATGCGTCATCCCAATTTTCAATATTTAAAATGCTTGTTTCCTTCCATGTTTTTGAATAAAAAGATGCTTAATTTTCAGTGTCAAATTTGCAAATTTACAAAACATAAACGTATAACTTTTTCAAAATCTCAATATAGACCGTCCAAACCATTTATTAGTTTTCACTCCATGATTCAAGCACAATTCCAAACACAAATCCAAATCCTTCGTACAGATAATGGCACAATATTTCAACACGATCTTAGGAACTTACCTTCAAAAACATGGATAATCCATCAAAGCTCATGTGTCGACACCCCTCAACAAAACGGGGTGGCCGAACGCAAAAATAGACATCTTCTTAAAGTTTCTAGGGCCTTGATGTTTACTACAAACATGCCAAAAATGTTCTAGGGGGATGCCATTTTAACATCTACCTATCTCATCAATAGAATGTCTAGTCGTGTTCTTTCTTTCAAGACACCCCTTCAAAAACTCCAAACCTTTTTTCCTACCTCTCATCTCAGCTCTAATCTACCTCTCAAAGTGTTTGGGTGTATTGCCTTTGTTCACATTCACACTTCACATCAGACCAATTTAGATCCTAGAGCTACTAAGTGTGGTTTCATTGGTTATTCCCTTACTCAAAAAGGCTATAAATGTTATGATCCATCTACAAGAAGGGTATTTGTTAGTCTTGATGTTATATTTTTTTAAAACACTCCCTACTTCCAAAAGCCCTCTCTTCAAGGGGAGAATTTGAGTGAAGATTGTCCTTTGAGCTTTGATATCTCCTTCCCCGTACCTAGCCTAAACACTGAGTCTGGCCTAAACATTGAAACTGAGCCTTGCATACCAGCCCATTCTAATATACCACCTGCTGAAGAAAACTTGAACTTAGGGAGAGATGCAGGAAAACAAAATGACAAGGAGCCAATTGTTTGTTCAATGAGATCAAACTTGAAGAATAGGGAGAATCTCACACATGAAGCACCAAGAGAGTAAGAACCGTTGATAGATCCAAATTCATGTGAGTCTCCTTCTGAACCGGTAACTTTGAGTCTTTTGATTTACCTATTGCTCTCAGAAAACAACCTCAGTCGTGTACTCTTCATCCTATCTCACGGTTTGTGTCGTATAATACTCTGTCTACTAAGTTTTGTGCTTTTACCTCTAACCTTGATAGTACAGAGATTCCAAAGAATATTCAGGAAGCCTTGGAAATTCCCAAATGGAGAGAGGCAATAATGGAAATTTGGGCTCTAGAAAAAAAACGAAACTTGGGATGTGATTGATTTACCAAAAGGGAAGAAACTTGTTGGTTGCAAGTGGGTGTTTACTGTTAAATACAAGGTTGATGGGACGATAGAACGGTATAAAGCTCGTCTGGTTGCAAAGGGATTTACACAAACCTATGGAATTGATTACACGGAGACATTTGCACTTGTGGCAAAGCTAAATACAGTCTCTTTATGGTCTGAAACAATCACCAAGAGCATGGTTCGATAGATTTGCAAAGGTGATAAAGAATCAAGGATATCAATAGGGGCAATCTGATCATACTATGTTTTTTCAGCAAAATGCAGAAGGGAAGAAGACAATTTTAATTGTCTATGTTGATGACATAATCCTAACTGGAGATAATATTGTAGAAATGGAGAGACTGAAGAAAACTCTGGCCACTGAATTTGAAGTAAAAGACTTGGGGCAAATACGATACTTCTTAGGAATGGAGGTTGCTAGATCAAAAAGAGGTATTATTGTTTCCCAACGAAAATATGTCCTTGACCTTCTGATCGAGATCGGGATGCTAGGGTGCAAACCAAGTGACACACCGATTGAGGCAGGAAAAAGAACATAAGATGTCGGAAAACCAAGGGAAAAAGACAGATATCAGAGACTAGTGGGGAAGCTTATATATCTATCTCACACTAGACCTGACATTGCTTTTGCAGTAAGTGTGGTAAGTCAACATATGCATTCACCAAAAGAAGCTCAAAAAGAGGTATTATTGCACATTTGTATTTGGGAACTTGGTAACTTGGAGAAGCAAAAAACATAATGTAGTGGCTAGAAGTAGTGCTGAAGCCAAGTTTTGAGCAGTCGCACAAGGAATTTGTGAAGTCTTGTGGATAAGGAAGCTCTTGGAAGAACTTTAGGTCATAATAAAACCTCCAATCAAACTCTAGTGTGACAATAAAGCAGTGTTGGAATCCCACATTGGAAGGGAAATTGGTGGGCATGTGGGTTATAAAGGCTTGGGCACCCTCCCTTGGCAAGCCAGTTTTCCAAGGAGAGGTCTACCCAGACCCAATAAGACCCACTACCCAATCCAATTGTGTGAGTTATTGAATGGGCTCCCATCAATGGTATCAGAGCCTGACCTCACCTTCATAGCCCACGCAGCAGGGCCCAGTGGGCCCCCCGAGGGGTCAAGAAGGAGAGTTGCTGATAGGCTTCTACGGCCTGGCAAGCTTCTAGGCGAAGTAAGACCCAAAGGGAGGGCAGTAAGGCCGATGAGGGCGGGGTGGCCGATAAGGGCGGGCACTCTCTGGAAAGAAGACCAACGAGGGTGTTGGGTCTCGAAACGTGGGGGAATGTTGGAATCCCACATTGGAAGGGAAATGGGTGGGCATGTCGGTTATAAAGGCTTGGGCACCCTCCCTTGGTAAGCCGGTTTTCCAAGGAGAGTTCTACCCAAGCCCAATAAGACTCATTACCCAGCCCAATTGTGTGAGTTATTGAATGGGTTCCCATCAAGCAGCCATCAACATTTCTCTTAATCCAATTCAACATGACAGGACCAACCATGTAGAAGTGGACAGACATTAAGGAAAAGGTTGAAGGTGGAATTATTTGTATGACCTATGTTCCTACAAAGAAGCAAATTGCAAATATTTTCACCAAAGGGCTTCCTCGGCAAACATTTGATGATTTCACTTGCAAGTTGGATATGATCAATATTTACGATCCAACTTGAGGGGGAGTGTTGAAATCCTAAGAAATCCTGGAGATATTGTGTCATTACCCTGAAGATACTACAGATATTGTCTTTATTGTAGGATTGTGTGATATTGTAAACTAGGATCAGCAATATTTTGTTCTTGATTTAAGGGATTAGTAACTTAATTTAGAAGATCTAGATACTCATTATGTACTATAAATTCATCACTTTTATTGTACAATTCAATCAATTCAATACATTCAGAATTCATCCATTTTGTCTTCATTTTTCTTCATATATACTATAATCATTTCTAAGATATTCAATAACCCATTTGAGTTAATACATAATTGTCCAATCAACTATCACTAACGAGAATTCTTCAGTGGGACAGACGCATGTGCATCCATCCAACCAGACACATCACATCAGCACACGACATGCACGCACGTCATGATTAGACAAATGGACATGAATCCATCCCATTGAAGACTTTCTCATCACTATATGTTTCAAATAGCATAATAGTGAAATTTGAGTTTACTTGATATATAAAATCTCATCCAATATAATACTAATCAAACAACATCAAACAACTGACAATATCATATAGAATCGAATTCAATCCTAGACTAGCTCAATCTAATTCCAAGCACAAAACACAACCTAAGAGTTTGCATAATACGAAATGACAATAACTAACACCTTGAACAGAGTAGAACAACTTTTGTGAACCCAATCCCAATAACAATTACAAGGCTTCAGAGAATTAAAGATTAATTATCATAATTTTCAAAGGGAGACATAGAAGGCACCTTCTTTGACCTTGTTTTGATTTATAACAAAGATCTGCTCAATAGCTAATCAATAGAAAGTCTTATAAATTAACCTAAGCATAAAGGCTAAAGTCTTTTAAATTACAAAACTTCAGCATTAAATAGAGTAGCAGCTTCCCTTAACCTCCCAATAAATACTTTTTACTCTCTTCTATTCTTAGTTATCAAAAAGGTACTCAGAAGTCCCAAGATGACATGTAAGCGTAAAATTAAACAAGAAATCATTATTTAATTAGTAATAATTGTTGCGAGAAAAGGGCTGATGTCATGAGGAAATCAATACCAAAAATCCACGAAATGCTGTTTGGATGCGTGTTGCAGCCCATTCTTCTCTGATGTTTTGTTGATCGTGAACTATATTTTGTACTTCCAGTGAATCTGATGGAGAGCCAACAGTCTCTGCAATCGCATTTGTATTAGCATCTCCAACTTGTGGGGCAGCATTCTGCTCAAATTCATCTTGAAGTTTATCAGTATCAATCTCCACTGAGTGCTTTCTCCGATGCTGAAACTTGCTAGCTGCTGCCCTCTGTAACAAGATAAGAATAAGAGATTAAACTATAACCTTTTTACACCATTAACCATGCAGTATTTTACTTAGAATCGGACCTCTTTGACCTTCTACAGTTGTTAACGCATCCAATGATAAAAAAAAAAATCAAGTTTTGAAACACTGGATCTCATAAAATATGGCTAAATTCTAAAACTGAATACGATAACCAGAGAGGACCCCTTTAATTCTTTTAGAAAAGACATAGAAAGCAAGACTATTTCACAGAAGAGAAAGAAATAGTTGACAGAGGGTGATCATGTGATACCAAACAATTTGTTAGAAGTCAGATTGTGGTTGACACAAACCAAGCCTTAGTCCTAACTACACATGGTTACAGTATGAATGGAAGAGGCTTATCTATAGTGTATAAAAAGGGAAAAGAAAATATAAAGATTGCATCAACCATATATTCAATTAGCAGTTTCAGAAAATTGTAATAATTTCAACATTTACACAAGACCCATATTGCAACAACCATATATCGATTTAGCAGCTTCAAAAAATTGCAATAACCATGAACATGAGATATTTAAAAAGGAAGCAGAAGATTTAATACCCACATTTTCATCCCTTTCTGAAGAAGGTGACTTTTCTGACTTTTTTAAACCAACCAATGCCCTAATCCATTTTCCAGAGACACCCATGGTGCAAATCAGCAACCTCAACCAGAAACAGACCTGCCAGAAAACAATAGCCTTCAACAAATCAGTTAAAATACCTGGTTTATTGGGTAAATATTTACATGAAAACAAGAGAAAAATGGCTAGATAGGGGGGAACTGGCAATGGCGAAGAAGAATTTGCTTAAGAAAGCATCGCAATCTAATGAATCAAGCAAGATTAAATAAAGAAGTCCTTGATGAAGACTGACAAGTAAAGATATAAGTTCATAAAATTTCATTAAAAGTCATATAAAATAGAGAATCTCATGATTTTTATTGAAGACATCTTGGGTTCGCTTTGTTACCAAACCTGTAATTATAAAGTGCATTTGTAACTACTAGAGCACTCTACACAACTAAACCTGCCCTCCTTTCCGGGGGACAAGTTCTGCAACTTTCTCCCAAGTAGATCATGATGAGACCATCAACTTAGATTTGTTAAGGTTCCACATGTTGGCCAAATGTGATTTGTGAATAAAGTTTCACCCTCAAGTTTACACATCTGGGATTTAGTATTGCTCTTTTGTTGGGCCATATAGTCAATTACATATTGTGTTGGGTTAGCCCATTTGTAATGTTGTTGGCATGTAAGCTGAGATAACATAACCCTTCACTGAAAGATAATATGTAATAAGAATTCTAAAGAGTAATAAAAAATAATTGAAAAATAATCTGCATATACTTTAATTATAGGGGTTTTCTAAATTGCTCTTGTGGCTGGATGGCAAACCCTTTAACCACTGTGGTAGCCATACCCAGGGGTCTTGTATTTAAGTCGCAGGAGAGACAATTACCGGGTTTACCCAAAAATTGCCTCTCACTCCTATGCACTTCTTGGCATTCTGGCCACTTAGGAAACGATCGTAGACATGCAAAATTAATCGGTAAACCATCAGTTAAATCAGCATGACTCCCCATCATAGATGTGCCCAATTTTATTTCAACGAAACAAAGTCAACTCTACAAGGCATCACCAGAAATTAGGGAAACCATCTTTTGGAAGAAAGAGGACTAACACCCATGCACCTTCATGAAGTTTATATTTTACTATCGAAAAGAAAAAATTTTGGAAGTAAAACAATCACCATCACGTGTATTCCCAACAAGGGACAAAAAGAATAAACTTTTATGAGAAAGAAATAATGAGACCTTGCCGTATTGAGTGGCATTCACCATTGCAGATTGTTGAACATTTTCTATTTGAGTGACAATAGAAAGATGAAATTAGGGCTTGTGCTCATTAGAGCTTAAGCAATTGGCCTGTCAAAGACCTTTTTGACATAATAATTATCCAAATAAACTGACTGCTAACAAATATAAATGTAGCTAAGATAAATGCCTTATGTAACCAAGGCTAGAAGTTGATTCCTCTGTCACAATCTTCAAGTACCTTGTCCATCTACCACTGAAGTATGGTGGAACCTATGTGTTATCACCATATATGATGGTTCATCACGTCTTTATGAACATTAACTAATCAATTAATTATGCATTTTAAAAGTGGATTATGAAATTAATAAAAGGCACATAGTTGCTATGGTGAAAAATCCTGCTTATCACAGTAACTCCTAGCATTTGAACTCAAAGGGAGTAAAACAAGTTTGAAGAAGCTTACTCTATCTTTCTGATACTGGGCTCCAAAATGGAACAAAAGTTTTAGAATCAATCAAGTCTGTCCTACACTGTACTTCCACAAACTATCTCTATTTTGATTGACTTCCAAAATTACTATGAAACTCACCCTTGATTATAAACTAATGCCATCCATGTCCTCACTTGAAAACCACAGTTTAATTCTTATTCATAAGCATCATTCACTAAAACAATTCCGTATCCATGGACAGCTTGACAAGAAGTTGATACACAACATCACAATCATCCACTTGAATCAGACTAAAAAGAACCCCTCAAAACAAATTCAACCAAAGGAAGATTGAGTCACACCAAGACTCAATTACACAAATTAAACACATTTCAATTATGAAATGAGAAGCATCAGATTTTATATCCATGAAACCAAAGAATAACACTAACCTGTCAATTTAAATTTCGAAATGAAAAATCTTTCTCTACTCTGAAGCAGCAGCTACTCCAATTAACCTCCTCATCCCTTGCACCCTGCGAATCATTAGGCACCAAATTTCTTGAACCTCCAATTCACGTTCATTAAAAGAAGACCTAACTTATAACTAAACTACATTCTAAAAAAGTCAGATCTTGTAAACACAATTCAACGGAATTTGAAAACGAAGCAATGCAGATCAGTAGATCACGAGCTCAACAAGCTGAATTAAACATTCACCTGAAGGTTCAAAATCTCAGGAACCGGATAAAATAAAAATGAAAATTGAAAAAAGGAAAAGAAAGTAAACAGTTTCAACGACAGAGAGAAAAGATTAGAAAGAGAGATACCTTTTCAGCCGTTGATCTATCAATCAGTCAACAAGTCATTACATCAACTCAATTCAAAAGCTTATGATTATAAATCTCTTCTCTCTCTGTGTAGGAGTTGAATTTTTGAGGTGATAAAAGTAACCGGCAGAGAGTGTGTTATGTGAGTGAGGGAGGGACGACCGGTTGCAGCTAAAGTACGCCGGGAGGTGATTGTTTCACGGGTATGATGCGGTATCGTTTTGGTGGCAGATGTGTGAACGTGTCACTGTCATGCTCGCGACAAAAAGAGTCAATCACGGGACGTGTGTAATCGAGTCGGTTAGCGGATGCCACGACAGCTTCTCACCTCCGGCACATTTTAGCATAAGCTCGATGGTAAATTAAATTTAAAAATGGAGAAAAGAGTCAAAAGAGTATAAAGTTGGAGGGAAAATATGATTATAATAAATCCTGATAAAGAAATTTTACTGTTCTTTTGAACCCCCATAGTTTTTAGGAAATTTGATACCCACTAGTATAAAAAATAGGAGTCCAGCTCCCATTCCGTTAAAATTAACTCTGATATGCAGGTTACGTTGATATTTTAAGTTACTACAAGGGCATTTTAGACTTTTTAATCATAAAGAATTTACATCCCTTTGGCCCCTTCATCCAATCCAATCCAATCCTATTTAACTCTATCAATTAAAAACATGTTTGTTTCATTATTCTAAATATCTATCCAAAATCATATCATATCCAACCCAACTTAACTCAACTCAACTCTACTCAATTCAATTTAACATTTTTCTATTTTTATTATACAATAATAAAAGTTTCAAACTTTAACAAATACACCCCCACTACACAGAAACACTGTTGGCCGCAGACGATGCACGGTCTGTCGGATCTAGCCTATCGTGCACTGATCTTGCCTTTTTCGGCTAGATCTCTAGCCGAAAAAGGCCAGATCATGACAGATCTAGCCGTAAATGGCTAGATATACTTTAACCGTTTCTGGCCAAATTTGACAAATGGCCAAATTGACGCATGGCCGACTAGATCCAGCTAGCCATGCGTCTTTCCACCGCCAGCCTTCGACGGCCGACGATGGTTGGGTGACTTGAGAGTATTTCTAAAGCTTCTAAACTTTTATTGTGGGGTGTTAGGTAATTTAAAAAATATAGGGGTTTAAAAATTATTTTAAATATTTCCAAAAAAAAACTAAAAAAACTTTTTTTTTTAAATGTACCAAATATATTTTCAAAATCCTATCATATGCAACTCAACTCAACTCAACTCAATTAATTTTTTCAAATATTCATTCAAAATAATTAAACAAACGGGCCCACATTAGATTTTTTTTTCATCCCATATTCTTATATTTTCTTCTCTTCTCCCCTCTTTTATTTCTTCACCCCTCGCCAACATGGTCTATGGTACTGCTGGCCAGATCACGCTATACATGAAAACCGACAGCTGTCATGTTTTAGTTTTATTTTATTTTATTGCTTATGTGTTTCTCGGATTTTGATGGAAGCTTTTGTGTTAGATTGATAAATATTGGTCGATGGTTTTTTGTTTGATCAATAAATTTGATGAAGTAATGTATAGTGATGATGTTAATTTAAGGATTAATCTGGATTAGATTTGCTTATGTTAAAACTTTGATGGTGGATGTAGGAGATTTGATGAATAATTGGATGGAATGATATTTGAAAAAATTGTTAAGATTAAGGGTCTAAAAAGAAAATTAAGTTTTTTGGATAATAGTGTAATTTTGTAAATTTGGTTTGATGCATGTAAAATTAATGAATTTGGGGTTATTATGAAATTTTAAATAAGGGTAAAAATGTCATTTCAATATTTAACAAATTTTTATCTACAGAATTTGACAGAATGGGGCCTAGCCTCCTATTTTTAATACTGGCGGGTGATATCTATTAAATGAAAAATATGGGGGTTTTCTTACAAAAACCAAATAATTATAAACGTGTAAGTAAATTTTATTAATGTTTATCTTCCTTATCATTAAATTAATTAAAAAGGTGAATTTTAATTACTACCAGGTTTGTTAATCAATCTATAAACGTGTGTCATTTTATTTTATTTAATATATTATTTACTAAATCATCTTATCATGAAAAATACCTATTTTAGAACAAGAAATTTGAGGTACTATTTGAGATATATAGTTGATCTTAAAATTATTTTTATGAAAAAATTGTCCTAATGCTGATTAAAGTAAGGGTTACTTTGTATGTGCTTGAAGTCAGAATGTGTAAAACAGAGATTTATTGGTAATTTTGTAGGCGATATGCTATTGAATTAATATTCAAACAAACAAATTAGTGGTTGTCCATATGGAATATTATTTGTTAGAATAAGAACTGGCACTACGAGAAAAATGGTCTTTTTTGACAGAATCAAGTGACGGATTTTTTCAAATTCTTGACAGTTTTTTAACAGTCAAGAATTTGAAAGTTCTTTGACAGTTTTTTTTTTCTTGACAGTTATTAACTATCAAGAATGTTATCCAAAATAAATTAGACATTCTTAACAGTTTGTATTTTTCTTGACAGTTATTAACTGTCAAGAAATGTTTCAAAATTTTATCTTTATAAATTTATTCATTGACAGTTTATTTGGAATCCTTGACAGTTGTTAACTGTCAAGGATTTAGTGAAAAAAAAATGGAAGACTTAACCCAAAATACCGATAAATTCTATTTCCCTCTATACTTAAAAAAAAAAAAAAAATTCCCTCCCCTTTCTTCATCTTTCCCTCCATACTTAGAAAAAAAAAACCCTAAGTCTCCCACTCCCTCCAGAGAGTCTTCGACTAATAAGCCCAAATATGTCTCTCATCGCAAACTTTAACACTACAGCTGTTTCTTCCTCACCCCTTAGGACCTCCGATTTTCTGTCTCTGACCTTCTTATGCTCCTATAAATTGCATCGTTTTGGCTTCTCCACTGGTAATAACCCTAACCCTAACTCTAATTTTGAAACAATGATAAAAGGTGGAGAGTATGATTCTCCGATTTTAGATAAATATATGCCTTTGATTTCAAGCATTAGAGGCAGTGACGACTCTGAATCTGAGTTTGAATCATACATCGAGTTGGATGAGTCACCGTCGAGGAGCTCATAGACGCACAAAGACCGAAACAGAAGCAGAAGCAAGAGCAAGAGCAAAAGCAAAAGTAGTAGACGTGATAGTGACTCGAATAATTCTAGTGATGATAGCGACGAGAGCGATCGTGGCCACACGAAGCGAAGGTCTTCGAGGAAGATTACAGAGGAAGAAATTTCTGGGTATTTGGCCAAAAAAGCTCAGAGAAAGGTAAGTTATTTAATTTGTTTTTCCTTTTTAACTTTAATTTCTTAAATTAATTTATTGATTATGTAATTTTATTCTTAAGGCAGCAAGCATTGCTAAGAAGGTGAAGGCCCAGACTGTGTCTAGTTATTCAAACGATTCAAATCTGTTTGGTGATTCCAATCTAAATTAGAAGTAAGGTTTTTTTTTTTTAAATTTCTGCTTGGTACAATAATGAAGTTAATTTAGGTTATACTTTAATGGTTTAAAAATTTTTCGAAATTTGAAGTTTGGTGTAATATGGAAGAGCATTAAAGTAGTAAAAATGTTAGATTGCAAATTAGAGGTGGGATTCTTTTTTTTTTTTTTAATGTGATTGAGTTGTAATGTGTTGGCTCCAGATTTGTGTGGCGAAAGAAGATTGAGCGGGATGTTTCCCAAGGTGTATCGCTTGATGAGTTTTCGATGAAAGCATAGA
>WYDK02000027.1:1642239-1653275 GCA_009867345.2 Toxicodendron radicans | reverse complement strand
GACTTGAGACTATTAATAAGGTCATTAAGCGAACCTTGAAAATGAAACTTGACCGCTCCAAGGGAAATTGACCCGAAGCACTCCCGAAGTATTTTAGTCGAATCGCACTACTCCGCAAACTTTAACAAGAGAAACCCCTTTCTCCATGACATATGGTTACAAAGCCATGATACCTGTCAAGGTCGGTACTGATTCGTTGCGAAGAGATATCTTCAACAAAGAAGATAACAAAGCATTTATGCGACTCAGCCTCGACCTAATAGAAGGTCATCGTGCCACAGCCCAGCTGCGCCTCGCGGCATACCAACAAAGAATGAAGAGATTCTTTGATAACAAAGTCAAGAAAAAAGATTTCCTTTGTGGCGACATGGTGCTTCGCAAGATCATGATCGGCACGAAAGACCCGAACGCTGGAGTATTTGGCCCCAATTGGGAAGTCCCTTATCACAAGGATCGTGCAACCAGGAACTTATCACTTAAAATATTTAAGTGGCAGAGGGATCCCATGATCCTAACACTCTGAACATCTCCGGATATACTACCAGTAAAGTCGCCAAGATCAACGCCACCACTGAACAAGTCTCCCCTGGGGGTTCGCGAATAACTAAATCGTGAACTCCCCACGGGACCTTTTTTTCTCCTTATGTAACTCCACGATCTCCTAATCGTCAGATCAACTTTGTAAACTGCCAAAATAAATGAAGTTATTCACTATCAATTCTCCAAAGATGTCTCCATTATTGCAAGCGCCAAAGACTCCGCGTTTCTCTCCATTGGTTGTCAGTCCTTCCTAAAAAAATGAGCCTAAGGGCCCATAGGTCGAGATCTGCATGATCAGGAACTTACCATAATAAAACGAGCCTACATTTATGGCCCCTCAAAGAATGTTCTTTAATCATGGCGGGTATCTGAAGAGTTGATGTGTGTGTGGTCGCACGCGCTCTATCGAGCTACAAACGCATTTATGGCCCCTCGAAGAATGTTCTTTAATCATGGCGAACATTTAATGCGCCTCACGCGCATTAAATGCTTCGTCATGTTCGATGTAAATGATGCATGTTCGTTGAACGCCAGAAGACAAAAAGTCTTTTAAAGTCGTTTACCATTTGTATTTTAAGAAGTTAGTTCGCATCCATTCCTTTTCGTCGGTCACCAATTCGTAAAAGGGCATGTTTAAACAAAAATGATTACATTCAATTAACCAAGTCAAAGAGTAGTTCGCAGGGACAATCAGTGCAATGAACTAAAATTTTCGGAATCCGATCTCTATCAACGATCTCACACTCCAAAAACTTGGGGGTATTTGTTATAAGGAAAAATATAGTAAGTTCGCTGATGACATCACACGACCTCCTAGATCGTGCCACATGTCTGTTGATGAGCCACATGTCCGCTGATGAACCACATGTCCACTGATGAGCATACCCAATTCAATTGTATGCTGATGATGACACGCGACCCTTCAGGTCGCGCCACCTGTCCGTTGATGACCACACCCAAACCACTTGCAACACTTGCATCGACCAGTTGCCTCCCACTTGCAACTCATGCCTTACCCGCAAGTTACACCTGTTCTATGGGACCCACAATCAAGCCCCTATAAATAGGAGGTCTCCCTCAACATTTTGGAGAATCGATCTCAGAAACTCAAAAGTCAGTTCTCTCATAAGAAATTTGATAAAAACGCTCCGAATAGCTTTCTCTCTCTAGAACTATTCTATTCGTATAATCAGATCGCTACGATCTTATTTGTAATCGCCTAAATCAATAGGAGAACAACAATTGATGTATGAGTTCACTATTCAACCTCTGAACCACTATAAAAACAATTGTCTTATTTATTTTTATGTCAATAATTAACGAACTAAGGAATCTGATCGCCCTCACCAGTAATTAACTTAGAATTAATTATAAACGTTTAGATCGCAACGACCAGATCGTAACTAATTCATTGACGGCGTAATTTTACCCGTCAATAGGTCTAAACATATATTTGAAATTAAATTAAGCTTTAGGGCACTAGTTTGGGAGACAATACTCATATGCCTACCATCTTAAGTTTAACATTACTACATTGTGACATAATGGACCCTTCCTTTTCAATGTTTTTAAAGTCAATATTAACAAGCTCCACACCCTCGCATGCAATGCCGTCTCAAGAGTATTTGTGGTCATAGGCAATAGTTACTTTGGGAATCCTCTAAGTTCTAATAATATAAGCATATATTAAAAAAATTATTTCAAATTTATTTTTCTTACCTTTTGAGATGCAAAATCACTAATTAAAATTTTGTATTCAAGTTTAGAAACCAAATCTTTTTCAATTAATAATATAGCTAAATTATCTAATCTTTCTTGTGATATGAGTGAACGCAAATTTTGGATTTGAGAAAGAGAGGGGAATGTTGCGTTTCAACAGAAAAAAAAAAGCCAACAGTCTAGATTTGAGAGAGATATTTTAAATAAGGAATTTGATGAGAAATAAACTTGTAGAATGGTTCTAATTTTATAAATATATGTAATAGTTTTAGGTTTTTTTTTTTATTCTTTGGACTGACCTAATATATATATATATATATATATTCTTTTTTTAAATTCTATTTTTGGAACCCCCTCCTTTTTGGGAATCCTAGGCAAAAGCCTCACTTACCTATGGGTTGGACCGACCCTACTAGCATGGTATACCCCTGGCAACTACAAGCAACCTTTACGTTAACTGGAATTGCAGAAGTGCCTCGAACGTTCTTGCTAATATTTACTTTTGAGTTTTGGTGGAAGCAAAGGAAGAGAAAATAAAACATTGTGGAAATAAATTAATGTGACAATTTAAAAAGAAAAAAAATGAGATCTTCTTTGACGAAGACTCTAGAATAAAATATTCACCGTCCAACCTCATCTCACTATAAGAAAGAGAATTCTAGACCCTTCGCATCCATTAATAAGAAAACAATCTGGACCGTCCATTCGGATAATCTTTCATATAAATATAGTCCCCGCAGCTTGAACTTATTCTTGTGAACTTTCTGTACAATATTCTTCATTCCTGGCGTGTTCGGAGCAAATCCTGTTGGAGAAAACAATAGAATAGAATTTGGGGATTAAAACGATTTTTATCAGAAGATGTTCGGGAGAGCGCCGAAGAAAAGCGATAACACGAGGTACTATGAGATACTGGGCGTGTCCAAGAACGCTTCACAGGACGATTTGAAGAAGGCTTACAAGAAAGCTGCAATCAAAAACCATCCCGATAAGGGAGGCGATCCTGAGAAAGTAAGTTCTCTTCTACTCATCTTGTTTTTGCCAGTTCAGTGAAGTACTACGAATTAGGCGTTGAAATGCCCTGTCGTCTTGTTTTCGTGTTTTTTGGATTTTGGGGGTTTATTCATTGTTGGGAATTGTACATTCATTCTTTTTCGTAGTTATTAGTTGTTTTCTTTGGCTTTTCTGAGGATTTTAGGGGGGAAATGATGAATTTGTGGGATCGATGGTGAGAAATTTGTAATGAAAGGAAATTGTTTGTGGTGTTTTTTATTCTTTATTAGTGTTTATGGGTCTGGTGACTGATTTTATGTGAAAAAGATGTGGTCTTTAGTGTTTGAATATGTTGTAGATGAATGAAGATTGAATCTTGAATGGGTTTCTGTTGCAGTTCAAGGAGTTGGCTCAGGCATATGAGGTTCTGAGTGATCCTGAGAAACGTGAGATATATGATCAATATGGTGAGGATGCACTCAAGGAAGGAATGGGTGGTGGCGGTGGTGGCCATGACCCATTTGACATATTCCAATCTTTCTTTGGTGGGAGCCCATTTGGAGGTATGGACTTTATATGATTTAGAGGGAGTATTTTATTAGATTAGGGTGTGCATCTTGTGCTCAAGTACTGGTGATTGAATTAATGTCTTGTTTCTGAACAGGTGGTAGCAGCAGAGGACGTCGACAGAGGCGGGGAGAGGATGTGGTTCATCCTCTGAAGGTTTCTCTTGAGGACCTTTACCAAGGTACCGCAAAGAAGCTCTCACTCTCGCGAAATGTGATCTGTTCTAAATGCAATGGGTGAGTACTCTTTTTTTTTTTTTTTTTTTTTTTTAATGCTCTTTGAAGATCCTTTTCTAATATTGTTAATAATCTTCCATATGGAATACTAATATTTGATCTACGACAGCAAAGGATCGAAATCTGGAGCTTCAATGCAGTGTGCTGGTTGCCAAGGTACTGGTATGAAGGTTTCAATAAGGCACCTTGGCCCCTCTATGATTCAACAGATGCAGCATGCTTGCAATGAATGTAAGGGTACTGGTGAGACTATTGATGATAAGGATCGATGCCCACTTTGTAAGGGAGAGAAGGTTGTTCCGGAGAAGAAGGTGCTTGAAGTTTTTGTGGAGAAGGGAATGCAGAATGGGCAGAAGATTACCTTCCCTGGTGAAGCTGATGAAGCGGTATGCTTTGTTCTTGGTTAGCATAGCTTTTTCCCTTGTATACTGGCTTTATATAATGGCTCTGATTGTTTCTCCTATGTGTTTTCTGCAGCCTGATACAGTCGCTGGAGATATAGTGTTTGTCCTTCAGCAGAAGGAACATCCCAAGTTCAAGAGGAAGGGTGAAGACCTTTTTTATGAGCACACACTGTCTCTCACTGAGGCTCTATGTGGTTTTCAGTTTGTATTGACACACCTGGATGGCAGACAGCTCCTTATCAAGTCGAGTCCTGGGGAAGTTGTCAAGCCTGGTGAGTAATAGGTGCATAACTGTAGAAGTTTCTAGAACTTTTGAGATTGTATCGATTACTGTTCTAACCATTGACTTGTAATTTTCTTTGACAGATTCATTCAAGGCTATTAATGATGAGGGGATGCCTTTGTACCAGAGGCCATTCATGAAAGGGAAGCTGTACATTCACTTCACTGTGGAGTTCCCTGACTCTCTGACTCCAGATCAGGTTAAGGCACTAGCGGCTGTTCTGCCACCCAAGCCATCATCTGAGCTGACTGACATGGAGCTGGACGAGTGTGAGGAAACTTCGCTGCATGATGTTAACATTGAAGAGGAGATGCGGAGGAAGCAGCAGTCTCAGGCCCAGGAGGCGTACGATGAGGATGATGACATGCACGGTGGTGCTCAGAGGGTGCAGTGTGCCCAACAGTGATGATGAATAAAAATGATAGACCTGAGTCCTTTAGTATACTTGCATAATTGAAGCTTTTTAGTATACTTGCATGATTGAAGTTACTAATGTGACTAGTACTTAGAACTTGGGAATGGGGTGAGATAACCATGGAGAGACTTAATGGACAACTTTTGATTACTAAAAGTTCTTTAAGGCAATCATTTTTATATTTGAATAATTAGCAATGGTAGTATGGAAATCTTTTGTTATGTGATGGTTGAAATCGGACCTTGTGATTTCTGGCTAAACTTAGATAGGAGATGATGATGGAGAAATTGATGTTTAGTTTCAGGCTAAAGTCCATATGCCTCTCTCCCAACTTAAACTTATTTGTTAGGATTTGGAAAAAATAAGCAACACAAATACAAGTAGGAAAAGAGATTGATATTCTTAAAATGACATTGGCTACAGATGGATCGAGTTTGAGTACTAGAATATGAATCAATAGAGGCAAAATAACTTAGTTTGAATTATATTTCTGGAAGCTATTTAAATTAGGTAATAACGAACATCAAGCAGAGTTGTAGGAATAAGTCTAGTTGAGTCGATTCAAACTTACAATAATATAAACTATAGAGAAATGGCAAGAGTACAAAATAAAATACTTGAAATGAAGGAAAATAACAAGCCAACCTTCTTCGGCATAGAACAGGCTACCCTTTGAAAAATTGCCTCTTGAGGGAAGAATTAGATTATATACAAACCGAACTGGCTATGTGACTATTAATGTATTTGCAAGGAATTGTGTTTGTTGGCTATGTTGTAATCATAATCATATATTAACCAATGTTATACTTGAACAAGAAAAAGCGACTTCTTGAGCATCATTCTCATGATAATGATCTAGTGAAAACTACTCATTGTCAATGCTCTACCTAATTTTATATTTAAAAGAAAAGAGCAACAGTTAAAAGGAAACAAATAACTTGATTTCATATAAAAGAAACCTGAGGGCGCAAATACTGTTGCCTTGGAACATCTACCTTCTTCTGGAGATACCGAGATATTTGTGGGATTGAAAATGTTGGGTTATCCTTAGTTTTAATACATAATCTTGCTACAGCTAGAAGCTTTTTAAGCTCTCTAGAATCATAATTATTTCCAAGATCTGGGTCTATCATCCTATGGACTGAACTGCCAAAGCACGATTCTTGGATCCATTGGATTAAATCTTCACCTCCTTCCTCTGATGACTGCCCAGTTATTAGCTCCAGGATCAGCACGCCAAGCTGAAAGATTATGCTACTGCAATGCTGACAAGTAAGACCTACAAAAGAACAGGAAATTAATAAGTATTTTAGTTGAGATAAATTGCTGACATATTACATGTTGTCTACTTTTTGTAAGGCTAGTAGCAGAATATTATTTACCTTCTGAACATGAGTTGTTAGACACTGTGACATAATTTCCAACAGAACTAAGAATGCCAACATCAGAGACCTGTAAAAAGCAAAGAGCATAACAAATTCAAAATTGAAGTTCAATTATTTGTCACAGCAAATTTGGCAACACAATTATAAAATAGTTGAATTTTGCGCATAAGAGAATGTTAAAAATGATTGCAGAAAGAGAGGTCGTCAACCTAACCTTTGCAGTGAAGTTTTCATCTAACATAATACTGCTTGAGCTGATGGAGACATGATATATTGGTGGGTTACTAAAGAGCAACAAATATTCCTGCAGTGTATTATTACCTTAATCAGATACCAGGGAACTATCTTGTAAGTTATGCATGAAATTAGGCAGAAACTAGAAAGATATATCCATAGAGATCGAGCTGCTTATTATTGTGGGTCTGTTCCCTCAAGTCCATTAATAAACATCAGTGCCAAAGGCTGTTTCTCTTTAGGATAATATTGATATTAAATTAAGATAATCTGTAGTTCCTGGAAGAAAGAATCAAGCAAAATGCAGTCCTTTTGGTTTGACTTAATACATTTCTATATGTTTTCTGTAAAAATTCTCTTTCCCATTGAGAAAAGACAGGTTCTTGGACTAACAGATATTAAGAGTGTGTAATGCAGTTTATGACTGCCTTTCTTGAAGATAATAGCTTAACTTTACAACATACCAGTGCAGCTGCCACACCAATGGCTATTTGAAGCCTCGTCTTCCAATTTAAGGGGGTTTTAAGAGGATCTGCCAAGCACCAATAGTTGTTAGCACAAAATAATTTTTAAAATTATGGGCAAGTTTTTCTCACACAAGTTCTACTCTAAGGATTACCATTAAGATGTTCTTTCAAGCTTCCATTTTCTATGTTATCGAACACAAGCAACCTGCTAAAAAAAGAAAGTACAAAACATAAATAATAGTAATTAGAACAGCAGAAAAGGAATATAACCTTTCAACTAATCAAAAAGATTACGGAGTCATGGATGCAGGAATAAATCACATATGATTTGATGCTAAGAACAAGAAACTTTGAGATGACAACTTTAATCTGTGGTTTATATTGATGAACCAAACAAAGTATAAATACTGATTGATTGTATACATAGGCAGAGTATAATACCATTGATTTAGACATTCTAAATATCATATACAATACATTAACACCAGAACATGATCTTTTTCATATATACTTCTAAATGACCTTGGCAAATCAGTTCTTTATCAAATATCCATGCAGAGCTGAGAGAACTAATTCTCAAGGTTTTTACATCTTCACCAACACACTGACAAACACACACATTACACATAGATTGTTCTTATTATATTGAAAAACAACTAGTTTTTTCAATTCTTACCATTTTACCTACCTACAAATGAAGTCATAAGTAACTTATCCCTTTTACAATATACGGCTGAGTCTAATACTACAGGCCAAGACTTAATCCAAAACTTCTAAACAAAATTTAAAAGATATTCAAGTCATTTTTTTAGCCAGACAAGAATTCATCATCATTCCCACAAAAATAAAAGGTCTAGAAAGAATGTGAGTTCTGTTGAAATCTTCACATGGCATGCTAGAAATCTCTGATGTCTTATAACTAAGGAAATTCCAAAATCTCTTATAGATCAGAGAGTTTGACTTTCACAGATTAATAATGTAATTATGAAATGAGCTCAATTCCCATTTCTGTCTTGTGCCACCAGGGAAAATATGTCAGACATTAGAATTCAAACCTCTTATGTCCGGCAGAAAACCCTCGAAGTGCAAGAAGGTGGCGATGATGTAAACGCCCCAATAGTTGCACTTCTCTGTAGAAGGCATCTTTTTCTACATTAAAAGCTTGCACTTCTCTTACCAAAGCAACCTCACCATCTTGAAATCTTGCCTTATAAGCAGCCCCATGAGAATTTCTGTAAAATGTTCTGTGAAAACTATCCGTTGCTCTCTTAATTTCCTTGTAAGAAAAACGCCTTACCAAAGATACCGGGCCTGAAACAATTAAGTTGGTGAATTCTATAGGTAGTTTAACAAAAATCTGACTAAACCCAATGACACAGACTAGATCATAAATTTGACCACCAGTACATTAAACAAACTTTAGGATGACAGAATGGTTATTCAAGTGAAGCAATTAAGAGAGAATAGAATAGTTTCTACAATTAACAATCGAAAGTTCATGTTACTGAGAGAAAGACTCCCTTAATTCTCCAAAATATAGAGGTATTTTTCCAATTTTACAGGAAAAGAACTGATTAATTCATTAATTCATCAGAATTTTGTGCAGAACAAATGAATCTATTAATATTTGGATTTTAATATCTTCACATTCTACAGAATGAAGCATATCAGAGAAATTGAAGCCAAACCAAAACTACTTTCTACACAATTCAGAAAATTCAAGTTGAAATCCTTCAAATTCAATCGATTTACAGACAATTCAACTAAACCTTCAAAAATAACCATAATAACCCCCCATAAAATTCAGCGAAATGAAGTCCAAAGATCAACATTTTTACTTAAACACTCCACTGCAATCACTAAATGAGCTTAAAATTACAAGTTATGAGAGAAAAAAAGATGATACCAGAACGAGATCGACGCAGCCATGCAAGAAGAAGAAGCCTGAATTTGCGGGTGAAGCGATCCATTAACTATGGTTTGAAGCACATGCGGTTGGCAGGTTTTAACAGAACACAACAGAATCTTCTTTTTTAAGGCTTTGAGAAATCTTTTGCTTTATTATTATTATTATTTTTTAACTCTTATAACAACAAAAGAGAGGAGTAGTTAAAATGAGTTTGTGTCAGTGAACAAGTTGTGAATAAAGTGGTAAACACAGTTATGAACCGTTGAAAATAAAATTGAATGGCACGTCATTATGACAGATCATCTTGGGCTCTTCTATCTTGCTGTTGGGTAAGGTTGCCGGCCAACATTCACCGTTGGATCTTGACGATGGTGGTGGTCGATTATTGAGATATCTATTGGTGGGTGGTGGATGACCTGGCGACCCTTCATATTCCATTGCAACTTGTAGAGTTGACTCCAGAAGTGTCGTTTTATATATTATTTAAATGAGTATTATTTTTAATGTGTTAAACATAGGAAATTAATTACTCTCTTTTGAACAAATAAATGAAAAAAATACCTTTTAATTTATTAAAGTGCGCAAAAAAAAAAAAAAAAAAAACCTATAAAATGTACATACATGAATAAGCTACGCATACCCAAAACAAAGTTTACAGTATAAGAATAAATATATTATGTTTTATACAAATTTTTAGATTATAATTTAAAGGGTAATTAGATTATGATTAATGATAATATTAATCAAATAATATTCATATAACTAATGGCACTTTGTAAAGTATAGTGTATGATAAAAAGCATATGTGTTGCACATGGTAGATGGTGGTGCCCTTAATTGATGGCCAGCATCTTATTCTTATTCCCATGTCTTTTGTCTTTGTTATCATAATATCATTACAACTACCCTACCATTCCAATTATCATCCCCCACACTTCATTTTTCTTTAATGTTGGGGTAACTAGTTATACTGTGAAGATTAATTGTACTACATATACCATTAAAACTTGGGATGATGATCAATAAGTAAAGTAAATGACCCACATGCAAATTATATTAGTCACTGATTATGATAAGTTAAATTAGGTTATATATGTTATTGGTATCCTTGAAAGATCGCTGAGTCTCAATTCTCTTAACGATTTTTAGAAGCTATTAAATATTTCTATTCGGAAAGTTTTTTTTTTTTTTTTTTTTTTTGTAATTTCATAATGATATATAATAATTTTCAAAAAATCGTTAGGCCCCCTTGAGACGTTGCGTTATGTTATGAGTGGATAAAAGTAACCCTAGCTTAATGGGTAGAATTAGAAAGACATTATTAGAGCATGCATGCAAGTCTTTTTCAATGTAATAAATTAAATAGCAAATTTTAACCAATATTAAATTAACTGTAAGGTAAAATATAAAAAAGGAGAGGAAAATTAAAAGGCAGATTCAGCAGATCATGCATGTTATTAAAGCTGTAAATCAAATTAATGAAATATTTGAATGGTGGGGTATATATAAGTGCAATATGCAGACACTACAAGTAGAATGAAATAATCTTACACCATTAACATGCACCACCACACTCACTTTTGAGTATAAAATCCAAGGTTTATCTTTCTCTCTTTAATTTTTATTTTTACTCTTCTACTTTTTTGACCATCTTCAAGTGAGTGGATCACATATATAACTTTAAACTCTCATTTATGCTCTCAATATTTAGCTGTCCCTCGGATATTATACTCATTCTGTATCATTCTTCTTTTACAGTTTATTTAAATCAACTTGTATAAGACCCCACTTTAATAATTAACAAGAAAAAATGTTCCTATTTTATATCTACCAAAGATGTGGATCCCAACATTTATAAATTGGGTTATTAATAGGTGTTAGATG
>WYDK02000027.1:1603214-1617757 GCA_009867345.2 Toxicodendron radicans | reverse complement strand
TAAATACATTATAGGCTAAGGGTAAATATGTAATTAGGTTATAACATATAAGTATTAGGGCTGTATATTCTATTAAGCAAGAAAATGAAATCTCCTCTCTTGAAACAGTTGTGAGTCAGTTCATGTCATCTCCAACAATTCATCATTGGGCAGCCTTGGAACAAATTTTATGCTATTTGAAAGGAGCCCCTGGACGTAGTATATTGTATGTCAATCATGGTCGCACTTATATTGAGGGGTTCTCAGATGCAGATTAGGCAGGCTCCAAAGTGGATAGAAGATCTACATCGGGCTATTGTGTCTTTGTTGGAGGAAATTTGGTCTCGTGGAGGAGCAAGAAACAAAACCTCGTGACACGCTCTAGTACAGAGTCTGAATATAGAGCTATGGCACAAGCTGTTTGTGAAATAATGTGGATATATCAGCTCTTAACTGAAGTAGGTCCTAAAACTACAGTTCCAGCAAAGTTATGGTGTGACAATCAAGTTGCGCTTCATATTGCATCCAATCCAGTGTTCCACGAACGAACTAAACACATCGAAATCGATTGTCATTTCGTCCGAAAAAAATTACAACAATGGTTGATTTCCACGGGATATGTGAAGACTGGAGAACAGTTAGGAGATATTTTCACAAAGGCTCTAAATGGGGTTCGGGTTGATTATCTTTGTAACAAGCTGGGCATGATTAATATCTATGCTCCAGCTTGAGGGGGAGTGTTACAGTTGTAACATTCCATATATGTTTGATTGTATATATTTGGTAGCTTAGGATACTTACCTAGTATAGTTGATCTAGTTTCCTTTCTTAGATTTTCTATAATGTATAAATTCATGTATTGTTATCATAGTGAATACAAGTTGATTAGTCATTCCTAGTGTCCAATAACAGCCCTCATCTTCAACCTCTTAAGCTTATCTATCTTCAACATATCATCTTGTGCTCTAGCTCTTCACGCTACAATTTTCACACTATTCTCAACAAGCTACATAACATAAAACCAGTTGAAATTGTCAAATATATGTCCAATCTATACGAGCTTGTTTGATATAGATCTAAACATTTTGTTTTGGGAGACAAAAGATACAAGAAATTGTATTTAATGTGTTTGGAATGGGGCTGAATTGTTTTCAAAAAAAGTTTGGATATGATCCTACAAACTAGTGTAAAATCAAATAACAAAAATAGAGAAAATTGTATTCTTATAGCTTTTAACTCTTTTTAGAATGCTCTTAACTTTGAAAGCAGTTTAACTCTTTAAATATTTTATCAAACGTATTTTAAAAAATAAGAAATACTTAGATATAACTCAAAATTTTGAATTATAAATTGATTTTTGAACATTATTTTTGCATCATAAACCAAATGGACCCTAGGCACTACATCTCTTAGAAGACTTTTCCTTTATTTTCAATCATCAATTATGCAAGTTCATATGTTTTGCATGAGTTTAAAACATAAATAGATGTTATTTAGACTAACATAGTGTTTAGGTTAACTTACATGATCCTTTTTTGTAAAAGAAAATGAGTTTGAATGATAGAATTATGAGACTTAGGTGAAATGCCCGTTTTCTGAAAAATAATGAATCAGATCGAGCACTGGTATTTAGAAACTCAAGCCCTTGAGTGTCATACGTTGACTCAAAGTTAGGTATATATGATAATAATGAGAAATATTAAATACCATGTGACATTATGTTGGATAAAAAATTAAACTAATAATAAATGTTAGGGGCCTTATTGATATTTAACAAATTGATAAGTAAATCAGCGTCCTTTAGTTAGTATAATACTCAACAGAATTATATCAAGAGCCATTAATAGGACCCTAATATCAATTGTTACCCTACAAATATAAAATAAGTCCCTGTTATTTCTCATTAATATCACATATATATGTGCCCAATTCAAGCAAGGGTATGAAAAAAACTAGAGCCCTCAAGTGTCATACATTGATTCCAGTTGGGTATCTATGATATTAATGAGAAATATTAAATACTTATGTGGCATTATGTAGGCTTAAAATTAAAATAATAAATGTTAGGGGTTTTATTGATATTTAACAAATTTATATGTAATGTGGCATCTTTTAGTTGGTGTACTACGCAACAGAATTCTATCAAGAACTATTTATAGGACACCTAATATCAATTATTACCCTACAAATATAAATAAGTCCCTCTTATTTCTCATTAATATCACATATATACACCCAATTCAAGCAAGAGTATGAAGAACTCAAGCACTAGAGTTTCCTGATATTTGTATTCAATTTATACTTCATTTTCCAGAAAACATGCCTTGCAACTCAATTTTATTGGAGTCCAATTTCTTGAAACAATCCAAATTTCTTGAAGATAATCTATCTTCTAGAAACTAAAGACAATTAATTAAATTTCTCTTTTACCTTCACCGATATTGCAGTCACCCGACCACTAGTAGATGAAGCATAAACTGTCTCATGGACCTGCGTAAAATATAAATAACATACTAAATTAAGTTATCAGCCTGAAATGTTCCACTTACTGTATCTTTTTTTCTTAAAAAAACTGCAATAGAAGCATGAATAATATTCAGAAAAAAAAAATCAAATAATAACAAATATTTGAATGGTCATATCATCTAGAACTCAATGTTGGTCCAAAAAAAGGGAAAATAAGGTAGAATTAAATAATTTGATCAACAAGAGGGAAATTCAGCAAGCAACCCTATCTTAACATAATCATTTCAAATTTTATGACTCAAATCCAATAACCAGGTAATAATTCTTTTCAGAAGAAGAAAATAG
Source organism: Toxicodendron radicans (assembly GCA_009867345.2). Lineage (NCBI taxonomy): Eukaryota > Viridiplantae > Streptophyta > Magnoliopsida > Sapindales > Anacardiaceae > Toxicodendron > Toxicodendron radicans. Next base: position 1,614,967 of record WYDK02000027.1, on the reverse strand, counting down.
TTGATTAAAAGAAAGCTGATTCTGAGGATAGATAATGATTTTACATTTCTTCATGAAAAAGGGCAGAAATAAATACTAGTGATACAGGAAATTCAAAGCAAAATGCTGAGATGAATCAAGCATGTTCTTCCAATTGTTTGAAGCAAAAGAATAAAATAAAATAATTGGTCAGCTCAACCAGTAACTGAATGAAAAGTTATACCTCATCAATTGCAGGAGACCCAAATATGCTCCCACCGCATGGAAGCTTATAAACACAGCAATGGTTTCTATAGTGTAAAGCATATAGGTTGTGGTCATGTGATCCACACCTGTGTTGACCATAAAGATTAAGTCAAGTTAGGAAGCTACTGTACTTCTGGCTACTAGTAATACCTGCACATGATTAGGCATGCTACAAGTCCTACCAGGGGATAAACTAATACAATGTCAACACTAATGAACATGTTATTCCACATGCACACAGAAGATTGAAGAATCTCTGATCGAACACCAAACAACCAAGTAGGGTCAACGGAGGGTATCGAGGGAATTACACAGCCTATTACTAAAGTGTACATGAAGAGAAGAAAAGGGGATTAGTAGGCTCGTTGTTGCTGGACTGGAGTTTGTTAAAAAAAAAAGAGATCCACATGACACAGGATGAGTAGATTTCTTCTGTTGGTACAACTGGGTATATGATGAGGGTGAATTCTTTTACAGGGTATCATGGGATTAGTGGTGATGTATTGGGAGGTCCCTAGCTCCTCGAATTGCTAGTGTTATCTTTTTGATTTTCTTTCACTCTGTTCTTATTGCTCTCTTGTTCTTATTGTTCTTAGTTTCTGGGTTGTTCAAATACTGCAGTCATTCAATACAAAAATACAAAAGTATATTCAGTTATTGTTGCTTGTTATGTGTGTGTTGTGTAAATTCTGGTTGAGGTCTTTGGGTTCCTATCAATCTCATTTAGTTTATAAGTGAATATGGCTTGAAATGTGATAGGAACCCAAGGGGGCCTGAGCCTTTCACTTATTGTATATGAAGAAGAAGAAGAAGAAGAGTACATAAATTGGGGGGTTTGTAGGATAGGATGTATTGAGAGTTTGTTAGGTGACGTGGCATAGGAAATACAATCAGTGTGAGTAGTGGATATAAGTTGGGAACGATTCTGGAAATGGGAAGATAAGATTTGAGAATGAAAATGTGGGAGGCCTCTAGCTCCTCGAAGTGCTAGACTCATCTCTGTCTCTTTTACTCTATGCAATATTAATCCTTCGTAACTATTTCTTCATTATTGATTTATTCCATTCTATTACTTCATTAACTGACTGTGTCTATTGTTTTGTATATTGTTTGTGGTTATTGCATTTGATAATTTGCTTGTGTTAACTGACTGTGGCTATTGTTTTGTATATTGTTTGTGGTTATTGCATTTGAGAATTGCTTGTGTTGTTGGGAGTTGATCGGGATCTGTATTTGATTGGAAGTTAGGAAAGAGTTGATAGGTGAATAAATAGCTCAATGAAGAGTCTGAGAAAAAAGAACTAGGAAATTATAATGTGGGATAAATAAGAAAATCAAAGAGAGTATCTTAAAAATTCTTGTATGCCTTATATCTTTTTTCAGTTATGCAAGGCATTACCATGCAAGCCAGAAGTACTCCTATAAGGCTTAATATTTATAGAGTGAGGATTAGAAGTGAGAATGGAGAAATATCCAAACTTGTGGGCAAGATTATCTATCTCTACACAATAACCTACACTGAATAGAAAGAGTAGTCAACTTTATGCATCAACCTCATCTTACCATTGTAAGACTGTTTTTTGTATCTTCATATAAGAATTCTACAACAGAAACAGAAGTTTCAATGGCGGAAACATAAAATTTGAATTTTGATGATAGGAGTTCCACCTTAAATTTGGGTGCCTGTGTTGATTATAGTAAAATAAACCAGAAAGTAAGACACTTTATTTTGCTAGAGCAGAGTAGGTTCCATAGTTAGGGCCATGAATCATGTAGTGGTGAGATCTTTGCTCAAACATCATGATTAATTCCTAAATGAAATAGAAGAGAACTTTGTTCCTGCAAGAATTTACACAATTGAATTTTAAAATTCAACTGTTTAAAGCCACAACTGACAATTTGACAGCTTTAATCTCAACCAAAGGTACACAAACAGGAATCGGATATGAGCATAACTTGTTCACTGTTCCAAGTCTAAAATAAGATTAAATTCAAAGCAGCAGAAAGATTACCAGATCAATTGTCTAGGTACATCAACAACCGGCTGACACTTCACCTTCAAATGTTGAAAAAGTAATCAATATCAGCAGTAGCAGCAATTCAAGTGAACAACATTTCGTAACATTAATTCAATAAAGTAATAAATTGCTAGAGAGTTGAAGAAAGTAGAAAAATATTGCAGTTTCAAACATGTTTTTGAATCTGTCATTTTAATTTGAGTAGTTCTTAACCCACCACAAATATAATACACATGCTGCAGGTTGCTACAATCTGCCGATTTCATAAGACAGCTTATCACTTGAATATGGTCTGCTTATTGTTTCATGCAAGACCACATATCAAATCATTAAAAAGCATTAAATTTACAAAAAGGAATTTGTAATAGATAGTTCTAACTTAATACCAGCTTATATTACAAAACCAACCTGTTTTATCGAGTACTACTGCCATATATCCCAAGTTTGTATCCCAATATTCGCACCCAAGTGATGCGGCATAAATTCAGAGTAACACTTGATATACCACATAATCCACATAGCAATCACAAATCAATGGAACATCACTTGAAATGAAAAAGTTTGGATACAAACTTAGAATGTATATATTATTATTATTGTTTTTATTATTATTTTATGCACTAATTGGTGTTGAAGCAAAGAAGACATCAGATCATGGTATTAATCATGCTAGCTACCATATGGGCCTCACTTAGCTATCTCTACTCTGAACTAAGCAAGCCAATTAAGTTTGATTGACAAATCAACTCAAAATATTTAATTTTAGATGCAATGCCCAAAAAGTATATGAAGTAATATCAAACTCATAATCTTAATCAATGTGGGTCAGGACAGGATACAGCCCTTCATACATGCAAGACTAACAACAGTATAGGCCAAACATCTGAGTCTGAGAATATCTATTACTATTATTTTCTTTTTTAGGTTTTTGCAGGGACTGAATCTAAGAATATTAAAAAGATGGATGCACAAACAAACCTAACGTTTAAAAAAAAAAAAAAAGAGCCCAAAGAAAATGAAACAAACCTAACATTATGTCATATGGAACCCAATAGTTAAGGGCGAAAAAAACCATAGAACCAAAATGGACAAGTCAGTTTATTTCAATTTATATCGTGAAAAACTTCAGATCTACCTTTTTTATGGGTGAACTGAGTCAGTTCAGTTCAATTTAAGCTTCAACAATTATTGAATCATTGAAACCAAGCTGAACAGCTTTGTTTAAAAAAAAAAAAAACTAGAATGACATAGCTATCGCTTTGTATTATCAAGGTATTACCCACACTCATATTATCAAAGGTATAAAGGGGGCTTATCACTTGGTCTGAGTTGTTATAAATACTGGCAAATAAAGACCACAAGTTCTAAAACAAATTAAAAAAAAACCACTTAACTGACCTAGTCTGTCAAAGTTTAGAATGTCCTAGGTTATTTTTTGTGACTTCGCTTACAATTGGAGAAGTCAAATAATTGAATTCGTAAGACCAATGACACAACACCAGATAGGACAGAAAAATAAAATTAATTTTGCATGAGTAACCAATGGAAAACAGACTTGGAGGGATGACCAAAAACCTAAAGTTAAAAAAATATCCTTCAAAGTGCGAAGGAAATGAACCTCATCAATATTAGGCGGTTTGGTTCAGTTACAGCACTTTTTGATATTAAAATGTTTCCAAGTTATAACATTCTTTGATGTAAAAATGTTTCCAAGTTATAGAGTCTTTTCATTACTGAAAAGCCAAAGTGAACCAAACCGGTGTTAGGTGGTTTGGTTTTGTTCGGTTTGGTGCAGTTCAGTTTTGGAAGGCAAAATTTGTTATTAGTTGCCTCAGGTGGGCACGGATGCACCATAGAGAGAGAGAGAGAGAGCCAGGAATTTCAACAACTATGAACTAGGTAGATGTCCATATACAAGGACTAACATAGTTCCCTAATCATAGAGCTAAATGTATTTCAATGATTGATGCATACAAGGGTTTTAGACCTGTAAATACAAAAACATAGTCACATAAAGAAGTTTGGAGAAATATTACAAGCTCAGATCTTCAGAAAAATTTGAGAGTCAAAAGAAAGTTGAAAAAGATTCTAGACAGCATTGATTATCAGATAAACGAATCCCTATAATAATTATTCAACAAAATGTATCCATAAACAGGTCAAATTATTATCCCTTGTTCAATAAGTCCCATTATCAGTTAAAGTTTCTGTAAGCTAGTCATTTGATCACGAAAGCATAAGCTATTTTTACCCGATTTCCATAATTGGTATGCTCTAATATACGATGAAATTTATTCCTGTCATATCCTACACTTTGTACGAAAAGAAAGGAAAGCGTTTCTTTTTTAAAGAACCAAAATAACAAAAGAGAATGAAGGAACAAGCAGCTTTGTAACAGTCCTGTATTACCATCTGAAAAATCTGTAAAGATTTGCCAAAAACAGCACAAAGATACAAAGCAACTGACATTTGAAAAAAAAAATAATAATACCATATGAATGCACATTGACCTCTTAAATAAGAAATTAAAGCAATACGAAATAACTTTAGCATATCATACCTCACCACAAGTTTGGAAAGTCCAACATATATGGCCGTTTGATAAATCAATAAAATATATTTTTCCTTTGTAGCATCCGACAACAACCTAGTGCCACCACATAAGGAAAATATTAACAGCCCTTGTAATGCTTGGCAAAAAATAGGAACAACATGACAAAGCACACACAATAATTTGAACAACCTGAGAAAAGTCACCAACAATTGCTGCCGGACATTCAACTCGACCTTCTAGTTTGATTTCCCATTGGACAGAACCACTAATCCAGATATGTGATAATACAATACTCAAGTTAGAAGATGAATATCATGCTCAAATGCTTGAAACGTTTCATGCCTGATGCCTTGTTAGAAATAAATTAGGTTCCTTAACTGAAACATAAATGAAAATTTCTTGCCCACCTTTATCTAAATGAATATTAATTCTTCCAATTTTTCATAATGAAAAATTTGACAACAAGTATCAATGTAGAACTTGCAAGCTTGTAAAAATGTCAGACAAGCACCACCTGAGGCATAAAATACATAACCAATGATGTTTATGGCAATCTACAAACGTATATACACAGGATACCGTGGATATCATATTAAACATGAACCTAAGGTTGACCCTCTACTTATGAAAGCTACAAAATAAACACAGAAGGAAATTTATTTCTTAAACGCTTTGAAGAATAAAGTAGAAACAACAAACTGACATTCTGTACGACCATTTGACACATTATCCTGTATAGATATGGTAGAGGTTGACCAAAGTTCTCGACAAAGTCCATATGCTGAAAATTTTTGAAGCAGAAAGCAATTTCAAGTGTCTATGAGAGAGGTGATAATAAGTGGAAATTGTGAACCAATGAACCACTTACATTGCGACATCATGGGTCAATCATATTCAATTTTGAGTACATAGATGTTAACATAATTTTGCTATTAACCTTTTTCCATAACTTATTGGATTAAAATAATTAACAGTCTAGGGTTTTTGTTTCAAGTATTTAAACAACTGGTTTGAGTTTTGTCAAATATTCGACTAAGTTATAAGTGTTTATATGTAAAAATATTAGCTTTCAGAGATTTTTTAATAGAATTAATACATATATTTAGATGTTATCCAGTAAAAACAAACATATCCTTCAAATTTATACATTAAAACATATTCTAACTGAAGTCAAATTCAAAACTATTCATTTCAGACAAAAGAATATACACTACCTCAGATTTTTAAGTTTACATCAACCTTATACATCAACAATTCTAAGAAAAGGTGATAGCAAATCCAGAATAACTATCATTGACAGAGCAATCAAATCATGATTCAACCACCACAACATGACAGAGAAATGAAGAATTATATCTATTAGAATGGTAATTATAGCAATAAAAAAGCATCTTACTTTTAGAAGTATATAAACGACATAATTTGATTTTCAAGGGCTACAGAATGGCCCTTACCTTTTAGCATTAAGACAAAGAAATTTGTGTGAGTGGGACCCAACAAAGAGATAAATATCTGAATCTTTAAGGACAACAACTGGAGATGCATCAACACAAGACTCCAAGTGAACTTTCCACAATTCTTGCATAGAACCTTTTCTATCTCTAGGAACTTCAACTGAACAGGTTACTTGACAAGTATGATTACCCCTATACTTATTGTCATACATAACCTTGTTGCAACGACTGAATGAACATGGCATGAGTAGTGATGGCGCATTCCATGAAAACACATCCTTTTGACCAGCAAACTTTGGAAAGACATCTTTATTTGAATCCACCTTCAAACGTTTTAAGGGAATAAATTTTACATTCTCATTATATGAAGTCGTCAACAACCCTTGAGTAAGTATATCATCATTTGAGGAATAAAATGAATGAAATGCATTCGCCATATCAGCTTCTTGATCCACCTTGCAATTAGCATCTGCCCTAACATCTACATTAAACGATCCCCTTTTCTGAAGAAGAGCAATATGAAGCTTGGATGGAGTTGGAAAGGTGTAAATCATCCTCATATTGATCCCTAAACTATGAGCAACATGTGCTGCAGCAATGGAATCACCACCCACAATAAAAAAATTATCACTGTCGGAAACCTCGTCGATCATCAAAGCATCACCAAAGGCCTTTCAGAAATATTCTAAAAGAATTAGTTTCACTTCTGTGACAATACAACACAGAAGACAAGGGTTTGATCAAAATAAAAGCGGGGAAGGAAAAAAAATTTGGAGTATAGACAGCAAACCTTTTTGATAACTTTCAAAAGGTCACCAGTGTTGGTCTCACTGATAATATCATGAGCAGACCCAGTGACATTGATACTCGCTAACGATGCATAATCAACTTTTCCGTTAGAAGACATAGGCAAGGACTCCATAATGACAAAGCGGCTCGGAATCATTGCTAAAGGAAGTCTGTTGATCATCCAACTTTTTATAGATTCTATGAATATTTCCCTAGATTTATCCTTCTCTTGTAACAATATAAATGCTGCAAGGAGTGCAGGCTCCCCCTGAACATTGCGAGATATCACAGCAGCATCAACTACATCTGGATGTTCCCTTAGTGCATATTCAATCTCCTCTAAAGCCATACGTTGCCCATTAACCTTTACAGTACGATCTTTTCTACCCAAGAAAACCAAGTCACCACTTTGAAGTCTTTTGGCAAAATCACCAGTTCTGAAGTACAGTAGGCTTCCACAGTTGACAGAGCAGTTACAAATCGAATTCTTATGTAACTTGACAAACTCTGAAGACATAGAAGTTGATTCAGAAAAGTATCCACTAGTAACGCAGAGACCACGAACATATATTTCTCCCTGATTAGGTGTATTTGTATCACTTTCAACAAGCACTACATTGCAATTTGAAATAGGGACACCAATTGGTACACTTGTAAGTGTCTCTGTCTCCAAAATCGTCGGCAAATTCTTGCAATCAAAATATGTGCAGTCTCCAGATACCTAAATAAAAGCTAAATCATGTTAACTTCAAACTAAAAGCTAAATCGCAATATGTGCAACTACAGAAGCACATGGTTGCAACATCTTTCTCAAGACCTTAATTCAAACAACCAGTATTCGCATTAAGAACTCATATGAAAGAAACAAAATAAAAGAAAAAGAAGAAAGCAACAAATAAGAAGCATTTGCACTATATTCAATACAAGAAGAACTATGGTATCCATCCAAGGACTGAATGCATAATCATATAATGAAAGGCAAATAATAAATGATAAATGAATAAGATAGATGTTATTATGGTTCAAGAATATTAAAATCCTTATTAGACTTTTAGATCAAAAAACATTTACTCAATAAGTTTTCTTGGAACTCTAAAAAGATTACCAATAACTAACCTCTGTACTCCCATATAAATTCAGGATAGAGAGATTCGGAAGTAACTTGGAAAGCATATTCCACAAGGATAAAGGTAGAACTTCACCACTGAGCACTAACAATTTTAATGAATGTAGAATTAAGTTATGTTGACTTTGCAAAGAAGGAAGCACTGCCCTCAGCAGTGATGGAACAGTGGTAAGCCGACAAATAGAATAAGCCTACAAAAGTAAGATCAATAATAAACATTAGCAATAGAATCAAAACATCAGTAGAAGAATGTGTCACTAGAAAGTAATATAGGAGAAATTGCATGCTTGCATACAAAAACAAACTACAAAAGATTAACACTCATATGGATAAACTTTTATCACAGTAAAGTTACTTCATGCAACACTTATCTTTTCATACAATAAATATCTTATTTCAAAATTTTAAGACGGCCACCTTCACACAAAATTTCTAATTTGAGGTGCATGTACAATCTAGCTACAATAGTTGCTGTATTTATCCTAAAAGATGGCATCCCAACTTTGAATACATAACACTACCATAAATAACATAGGACAAAGCACAAAAGTGCATTACTGTACCTGTAAATAATGGATGATAGAAAATAAATTCGTTTTGAGCTCCATAGTGGGAGGTATAACAAGAGAACAAGTGGTAAGAATAGCAGTAAGAAATTCTTGTAAGTGATCAACAAAGCTAATTGATGTCTTGAACAATAAAACTTCCTCTCCATTCAGGGGATACAAGTCTTGCATCCATAAAAACCTGTTTAAAAGACCTTAAAAACACAAATAATAGAGATAGCATCATCAATAACGTAAGAAAAATAATATTTGAGTGGTACTGCATGTACAAACTTATTGTACAAACTAATGCAGCATACCTCATTTATGGCCACATCATTCATCAATGTTTCTTAAGTTGAGTTTTTACATGCATTCATATAATCACTTTATGACATATAGTTTGTATGGATTAGTTTATACAAAGAGTTTGTATATGTAGAATTATTCAAAAAATTTATCAATAACTCTAACCGTTCACCTTGCTCAGTGCCACATACGCCTTTAGGCGTTCCCGTGGAACCCGAGGTGTACATCAAATAACAGAACAATCTCTGCCGCTGGCTTTCACAATGCCAAACAGAACTTAATTCCGATGGCCCAATTGTATCTGGAACACTCTGTTCCATGGAAAAACACAACACAGGACAAATCCCACATTTTAAGAGCCAATGTGATTCATGAAGCGGCTCACCAAATGAAGACCCACATGCAATAACGAGACGAACATTGGAAGAAGAAATAATTGACATTATTCTATGTCGTGGCCATGAATGATCCAGAGGCAAAAAAGCCTCCCCAATTCTCAAAATCGAAAGAACAGAAATTATGTACTCCACCGATGGTGGCATATATAACCCAATACTTTTTGGCGTATACAGCATATCATTCTTCATCAACTCACCCTCTAAATTATTGCCTGCAAATTAAGCCAAGATAATCAATTACAATCAAAAATAAAAAATAACAGTCGCAAAGCAATGTGATAATTTAAGAAATGAACCATCAAGAATGCGACGAAGGCGAGAGCTCAAGGAATCAACTGACGCCAACAACTGGCCGAAAGTGAAAAAAATGTCTCCTTCGTAAGGATAATGTTTGGTTTTTATCAATTTTTTCCCGGGAGAAGATGCGTGAATCACAGCAATTTTATTGGGGTTTTGTTTTGCTGCTCTCATAAACTCGTGTGATATGCAGCAGTGGGGCTGATTATCGGTCATTTCTACTTTTCTTCCAAGTGATCATGAAAAACCGTAATAAGACTCTGCTTTTAAACAACAAATTCGAATATATTGGCCTATGCTAAGCTTTTTTGCTAGCGATATGTTTCTTGCCAAATCAGTTAGTAGCAGAAATAACCCTTTTGAAATGATGGATCACTGAAATGGTTGATGGTCTTGTTATGATAATTATATAACGAATGATATCTATCACCGTATGAATGTCTTTAGTTGGATGAAATCAGTGGTTGAGTATATTATAATTTTGGGGTGTTAAAGGTTGATCTGTTTGTTTATAAAAAAAATTTGTTTATAAGTTGGAATTATTAAGTCAAAAAAAAATAAGTTAGGGGTAAAGTTTTTTTTTTTTTATTTTTTTTTTTCTTATAACTACTCAACTTATATGTTATTTTGACTAACTATATTACAATATTATTCTTATTTAATATAATTTATTATTTGATAAAAATAATGTAATGTTATTTTTAGTCATTTTAATAATAAAATATACTTATAAGTCTCATTTTATCAAACACGTCAGCAACTTATCAGTCGTTTATAAGTAGTTTAACCAAATACGTAATTGCTTAAATTTCAAATACTTATAAGCTCAAATTAATTTATAAGCACTAGCTGCTTATAAGCTAATTTTCATAAACTTAGACAAACACCTCCTTTGACGTGTAATTGAGACGAATAAATTGATGAGTTCTTAATTGTCCTTCATTTTTTTAATATTATTATTATATTATTAATAATCAAACTAATTTTTAACCCCCATATTTTACAAGTTAGCTCAAATACCCCCATAATTAAAGTTTTAAAATTCACCAAAACACCCCCACCCAACACACACCCACCCGGCCGAAAGTAACCAGAATGGGTCGATTTGACCATTTCCAGCAAGATCCACCATGAATCTAGTTGAAAACGGTCAGATTCTAGTCGTCTTTAAGAACGATGACCAAATTCTGGCTATCGTTAATGGCCAGATGGAGTCCCACAAAGATTGATGACCGGCGGCCGGCGACAATGGCTGTGGGTAGTGAGGTATTCTAGTAAATTAATTTTAAAATAAAGGCATTTTTGTTCAAAAAATTTAATAGTTTGGGACAAATTTGTATAAAATTAATATTACTCAGGTAATCTTAAAATACCTAAGAAAATTATAGTAATAAGATTACCTCTTATATTACCAACAATGTTTTACTATTGGTAATGAAAGATTACCGGAATGTTTTATTACTTGTCAACCAAATAGGATAATGAAGTAATAAAAGATGACATTACCCTATTAATCTTTAAAACCTCTCAACCAAACGCCCCATTAAGGGATAATATGTAAGAGTGTGTTTGATTTGGGGAAATGTTTTATTACTGGGAATGTTAGATTACTGGAAAGATAGATTACCTTGAGAATTTTTAAAAACAGTGTTTGGTTAGATAACGTTAAATTGGTGGGTATATTAAATTAATATGTTTGGTTGGAAGGAATAAAAAATTACTAGAGTATATTTTTACTAAATTGCCCTTATACTATAATAGTAATATAATAATATTATTATTATTATTTATTTGTATTTTATATAATAATAATAATAAATAAATAAATAATATTATATTAGTATTTAAATAATTAGTAATTAAATAATAATAAAAACAATATTATATTAGTAATTAAATAATAATAAAAATAATATTATACTAATATTTAAAAAATATATCATTTTTAAATACTAATATAATGTTGATGCAGAAATCCACACCAACCAGAGAGATCCGGTTGACCGTGTCCGGAACCGGATCAGATGTGTACGTGGCT
>WYDK02000027.1:1591653-1603114 GCA_009867345.2 Toxicodendron radicans | reverse complement strand
CTGATTAATCTCATTGAATTGTTGTATCGACTTACGTGACATCCGAGTCAGACACAACCTTGTTGGACACTATAACATGTCTTCCGTGAATGAACGACTGTTCGGCAATTATGGACTCCATATTTGATGGACGGTCGTTCATTCACAGAAGACGTGTTATAGTGTCCAACAAGACCGCGTCTGACTCGGATGTCACGTAAGTCGATACAACACTTCGATGAGATTAATCGTGTCCGTAATATTATTATTATTATTATATAATAATAATAATAATAATAATAATAATAATAATAATAATAATATTACGGACACCGATTAATCTCATTGAATTGTTGTACCGATTTACGTGGCATCCGAATCAGACACGGTCACGTTGGACACTATAACACGTCTTTCGTGCATGAACAACCGTCCAACAATTATATAGACGCTCGCTTATATTTGATAGATAGTCGTCCACCAATATGGACGAAATTTTAAACAAAAATAACAATAGACTCCTATCTATATTATATTGACGAGAGTCCATTTTTTATGAATGAGCGTTCACCTTGAATGGACGCCCGTCCATAATGAATTTTCGATGGACACTCCAAAAATATATGCACCAAGCACCAAGGATGAGTATAGGAGAAATTATTTAGTTTTCATTAACTCTACCATTACCATTTTTGTTTGTGGTGTGTTGTGGGCTATAATTTTGGAATTTATTAATGAAGTGATATGTTTGTTTTATTAGGTATATTTTTTAGATTTAAAGCTATTTAATTTATTAAAGACTAATTCATGGGATGTAGCAGGCTAGAAGCCATGATTGATGGTACTGCTACATCCCATTGTATATTTGAAGCAGATAAGGAGGAGGATAAAGTGCCATGATTGTTGTATGATGTCGGGCTTGGTGCAAGCTATTATAGACGGTTGTCCATTCGAGGTGGACGCTCATCTATATCAAATAAATTTTTGTCTATAAAATATAGACAGGAGTCAATTGTTATTATTTCATTCAAAATTTCGTCCAGATTGATGGACGGTCGTCTATTTGTAATAACGGTCTTCCATCAAATATGGACGAACGTCCATAATTGTCAGACGGTCGTTCATTCATGGAAACCGTGTTATAGTGTCCAATAAGATTGTGTCTAACTCGGATGTCACGTAAACTGATACAACAATTTGATGAGATTAATCGGTGTCCGTAACATTATTCTTATATATATATATATATACTTCTATGATTAATTACTAGGGTTTTGTTTTTGTTATACAAGTTGTCTCTGACTCATATATAATAGTTTGCTTAAGTTAAAAATTATGGATAGAAAATACTGTCAATTAGTTAATTTAATAAAAGATATCTTAAATATATATAAACAATTGTATCAATCTTAGAAATTCTTGAATCACGGAGTTCATAGTTATTGGATTTCCACAACTTGGGCTCGTCAGTATGTGATCTTGTGATCATAAATTAGTTTCACCTTATCCTTATCTATATGTATAACTTGGCAGCAGTATGTCAACTTACTGATTTTATGCATAAAATGGAAAATAGAATCATATTTTAAAATTATAACAATATCCTATTTTTTTCCCCTGGATCTCCAACGTGCACTCATGTTTCTTTAAGCACATAATTTTTGACTAAATAGCACTCGCTTTTAGATTTTATAATACATCAAACCAAGTTGACTACGCGTACATGCTTTGAATCTGTACCGTACACGTCATACGGGAACATTGAGTGTGTCTTTTTGAGAAAATAGATTGTCATTATTGAAGCTGAGATGAACTCCTGTGCATTGACGTGTGCACGTCATAGTTTAATAATATCCAATAATTGTAATTCCCCTCAATATATATATTCATGGGCTATCCCTTTAAGTCCTTCATTACTCGCTAACCCACTAGATCAATATAGTTAGAGAAAATGGGAACCAAGTTTTCAGTTCTTCTTTTGCTCTTCATTCTTTTTCCACTTGCATTAGCGCAATTAAAGGTTGGTTTTTACAACTCTACTTGTCCAAGAGCTGAATCAATCATTCGCCAAATTGTCGCTAAGCGATTCAGTACAACTCCTTCAGTAACGGCTGCCCTCCTTCGCATGCATTTTCACGATTGCTTTGTTAGAGTAAGTTATTAATTATGTCTGAACACACTGGAATATCCTTCACAATTATCTATTGGGTTTATTTATTTATTCCCTTCGTTTAGAAAGCATTAAAAAAAAAACCCCTATAAGTATAAAAAATTCTCTAAAAAATTATCAAGAACCACCCCTTAAAAATATCAAACAGTCCTTCATAAAATAATTTCTTAATGAAGTTGATGAGTCTGAACAAAATGGATGAGTTAATGCTAAAGGATTTTATAGGTAAAAATGAAATAAACCCTTTATCTATTTGCATGCATTTGTACTAATCCTCAGCAGTGTCCTGCCACAACTTGTGGTTCTGCAAAATGCATATCGGATCCTTTTTCAGCTAATTTACACTTATATATTTCATTTTTTAGGGTTGCGACGCATCAATTCTTATAGACTCAACTAATTCAACGCAATCAGAGAAAGACGCAGGTGCCAACCAGACTGTCCGAGAATTCGAGCTCATTGACGAGGCCAAGCTCGCCCTAGAGAAGGAATGCCCTTCAACCGTCTCATGCGCAGATATCATAACTCTCGCAACCCGCGATGCAGTGGCTCTCTCCAAAGGACCCTTTTACGCCGTTCCTGCAGGAAGGCGCGACGGTCTTGTATCAAATCCTGATGAAGTTTTCTTACCAGGCCCAACTATAAGTGTTTCTGATGCGATCAATTTTTTTGCTGCCAAAAAATTAACTGTAAATGATATGGTAGCCCTTTTGGGAGGCCACACTGTTGGTGTTGCTCATTGTAGCTTTTTCGAAGATCGCCTTTCGAATTTTCAGGGAACTAATGCTCCTGATCCAACGATGGATCCTGCTTTGGTTGCCGAGCTTAAGAGGATTTGCAGCGGTAACAATGATCCGACTGCATTTTTGGACCAAGGCACACCCTTTGTGTTAGATAATCAATTCTACAATCAGACCCTTTTCAGGAAAGGAGTTATGCAGATTGACCAGCGACTTGCTTCGGATAAATCTACTTCCGGAATTGTTTCTAGTTTTGCATCAAATAATGCTTCATTTAGGCTGAGATTTGCAGAGGCTATGGTTAAAATGGGAAGCATCGAAGTTCTTGTTGGAAATAATGGACAAATTAGGCAAAACTGTAGAGTTGTCAACCAGGGCAAACAACCAATTTCAGGAAATCAGGGACAAGGGAAGCCGAAGAAACCAGTCGATCAGCCCAAACCCAAGAAACAAAAATCGAAGACTAAAAAGCAGAAGCCCAAGTCTAAAAAGAATCCAAAAAATGGGAAAAAGTAAAATGAACCGGCGCATTTTAAATATTTTTGACAAGGTCTAATGAGATTTAAGAAGACAAGGTGGTTTTATTTTTTGAATAAAAATTATTAACATGGTGTTAAGCAATTTGTTTATTTATTTTGTGCTCTAGTTGGAATTGATTTATTAATGCATTTTCATTGAATAAATGACCTGGAGTCTGTCTTTTCCTTGTTGTTATCTTTTGTTTGACAGCCCTTATAAATGCAGGTAATTTACCTACTGTTGAAAGTTTATGATTAACCAAGTTAATTAAACTTATGAGAAAAAAGTGTTGTTTGTGTTCATCGGTGTTTGTGGGTTCATCATCAACACATAAACATTTTCATCAAAGACATAAAGTAAAGCGCACAAGAGGTTTTTTACATAGTTCAGCAAACTGCCTACATCCATGAAACCTAATTCAAATGAAGCAATTCCGCTATAGCAAACATTCAAGGTTCATTTACAAAGTTGAAGTTAAGTAACCAAATGTAAAACACTCCTTGTTTTGACAATACTCTAACTCTACCCTTTGGATGATTCACCTCTTGCCACAACTTGCTTGAATCCAAGATACCTCCTGGACAGCTCGGGCTCCACTCAAGCTTCAATTTCGAAGACACCCTTCAGCTCCATATCTTGAAATTCCTTCAAGCTTCCATCAATGGACCATTTTCCAACTCACTCAAACTAACAAGATCATTAAAGTGTTTTGAGCAATGAAATCAACAAAGGAACCTGACCTAAGATGAAATAAACCTTTAAGAGTTTTTGGGAACAACACAAGGAATATTCAGGTTCAAAAGTAAATGCAAGGATGAAGAAGATAATATAATATAGAATCTTTCTCAAAAATCCGTTAGACCATCAGCCAACAAAGCCTTACACATGTTTGACTATATTAGGAAAGTTTTCACCAACTTGTTAGGACCACTTCTAAAAAGGAAAAACAATTTTCCAGGACCACATTTGAAAAGGCAAAACAAATTTCCATGACCACATCTGAAATATTTGACACCTGTATTTGGACCACTCACACATATTTCATACCTGGAGAAAATCCTAACATGCAATAAAAACTCGACATCAATACCAAGGTCTTACTATGCGACTATTTATACACTTGACTCTAATATGCCCACATATTTTTGAGATAAAATCAGACTAAGGTCATGACATGTGTAAACTACAAACATGATTGAGCTTAACTAAATGAATGTGCAAACATCAGAAATGTATGTGCACACATGACTTCATAAGTTAACAAAAATAACTTACAATCTCCCCTTTTGTCAAACTTATGAACAAAGCACAATCTTGATCAAATGATCAACACAAACATGCCTCAAACAACATCAGCATTAATAGTATAAAGACAAGTAAGAAACAACTGAACACAAAACATATCTCACGAAAACATCATAATCACAAAGCATAAGGATATGTAAGCAACAACAAACTTGTTAGATCCTTTTACTCATTAATCATTCAAGTTCATTTACCCATTAATCAATATTGCACAGAGGAAATAAACATCATGTGAGAAATTTTACCCAGTTAAAATTTAGTGTTCGTTGGGTACTTTTGGTGCTAATAGCAAACATGAATCCAAGCATGAAAAGTAACGAACACATGCGATTTACATGGTTCAACCAAAGCTACATTCATGGGACCTGGTCCAGATGAAAACGTTTCACTATAAAAAACATTCATGGTATAATTACATAGTAAAAGATAAGCATTAGTTATGAAAAACTCACTTTGTTCATAACACTTCAATCACTACCCTCTGATAGCACCTCGTTCTTCTACAACTAGCTCTACCTCGAGACACTCACGGTTAGCCTGCATTCTTCCCAAGCATCAGATGTTAAAGCCACACTTTGATCTTCAACAAACGTGACAACATTTCAAGCACAAAGTTCAGTGGACTAAACTGGTAAAAATGTGCTCACAAAAAGTAGCACATAAACAAACAAACACAATAAATGATGGACAATATATTTTAATGATAAATCGCATCCAAACGAAATGAACGAACTAAAAAAATAAAACTCTCTGATTTTCAGAGCACCGTGGAAAATGAAAAATGGCGGACTGTTCGTTCTATCTCTCTTGCACACAATGAAGAAGATAATCAATAAAAGAAATGCTAGAGGACAAAAAGTGCCAGGTGGGCAGACAAGAATAAAAAAAAGCCTTTTGTCCCAATATTCATATTGTGTGCGCCTGCAAAAAGAGAGAATGTCAGGAGATACAAGATTTTCTAGACTAAGCAAATAATGTGGTGACACCTGTGGTGTGGTCCCGAAATGTACCTTACAACAAACACTTTAAATGATAAAAAAATAACAAACAAAAAATATCCTGAAACAAGTCAAAGTCAGACCAAATAAAAGTAAAATATCTTAATGAAAGTGTGCTAACATCATGAAATGTGGACACAAAATAAAAACAGATATAAACAAATTAATTAAGGTCTGATTGAACTGTGAGCATATCAACGATTGTGCTCACACGAGTTCATAATATGACAATCAAGATTTCCAACAATCTCCCCTTTGTCATATTATGAACAAAGCTAAACAACTTGTTTCACAAAACACAAGAAGAGGTTAATCAAAGAAGGTTATCTAAAAAAAGCACATCAAACAAGCAAGCAAGCAAACACAAATTTAAAACTACCATAATGACTCCCCCTTACTAGAAGAGTACTGACAAGATTTAACGAAAACAATTTTAAACAAGTTCATCATAAAAAAAAAGTAAGAAAAAGAATATCCACATGTTCAAAGTTTTCAAATCTCCCATTGAATCATATCACCAATCTTTCCCACTTTTTGCTCATAATTGATCACTCAATGCCTTTGAAATTTACGAGTGGGCAGAGAAGTTGATTTGTTTTTTCTTTTCTTGCTTTTAGAAGGCGCGACTGCTGTCATTTCAATTGAGGACGAATGAGCCTCTGGTTGTGCAGATGTGGTCACATCTTTTATGGCTGGAACAGGATTTGCTTCATTGTGTTCTTCAGCAGCAGAATCATTGTGATTAGACGACTCAGAATTCTCAGTAGGAGCAGGTGAGTTTGGCGATGCTTGAATAGTAGGATCAACCACTAAGAAAATTTATTCAAGTTGATCCAAGCGTTGATGAAAGACTATCTCCATTCTTGTCATCTTCTCGGAAAGATGTTTGAAAATCTTAGAGAGAGATGTTTCGATATGCTGCACTTTGTCAAAAACTCTTGAATTCCAAGTATTAGTTTTCAAAACAGATAGAGAAAAATCAGATTTTGGCCTAGTTTGTTCAACAGATGGTTGCTTGAATGATGATGCAAAAATGGTCTTAATTTTAAGTCTGTATTTTACACTGGTTAGTTTTGGTTTGTGTGCTAACACAATCCTATGTACTAGGGATGGAAAGGGTAACCCTTGATTGGTGCTCTTAGACTCTGCAGCAACCCTAATGTGAGAATATATCAAAGAGCCTAGATCTATTCTCTTCCCTACAATTGTCCCATAGATCAATTGTGCCCAATCAAGTCGAACAATGGAATTATGCATAGTGGGGGACCAGTTGGATAAAGACACTTTAACCAACACACGGTAAAGTGGTAACAAAAAATTTGGTAGAATGAACCCACACTTGGGCCACTTAGATAGAGTACCACCAATCAATGTTTTTGCAATCAAATTCAAATCATTTTCTGTCAAATCATCACAGTCATCAATAGAAGGCAGATCTAACATGGTCCTAGTCACATCTAAATTGAAATCGACCCAAACCCCACGCACAAAAACCTAACCCGAATGTTCACCCTCCTCATCAATGGAATTGCTAAAATTGGAATAATATTCTTGAACAATATTGTGAATAGGAACTGCAATTTCAGATATAGACTTCACCCAATTTCTCTTATTGACCAGTTCAACAAATTCAGGAAAATCAGTAACATTGACATTACACTCACACACTATATTACGATGTGTGATAACATCTTTATACCTAGATTCAACATTTTTGGACACAAAGGTGGAAGCTTTACCAAATGTGGTTTGTTTAACCACACATTTTCCTTTTGATTTCTCACCCGATGTTGTCACTTTCGGCTTAGATGATGATGGCTTGATAGGCGTTGTTGATTTCTTTTTGGACTTTGGTGGTTGAATGGGTATGTCATTTGATTTGGACAATGATTCGACAGAAGGAATGTGATCTAAAGACTAGTCATCATGTGAAGATGAACTCGGAATGAGGTCCTCATTGGATTTCCTTCTTTGATTTCTCATTATCTTCTTTGCCAAAGATTTTACTTACCATGAACGCAAAATTTCTGATGTAAATAAACATGTGCGACACGAAGAGCCTTAGGTTAATGGGGGACAATATCAGCAAAAACGGGGACTGGTTGATGGCGCAAAGAGATAAAGCATTATAAATATGTGCTTTTACCATTAGGGTTAAAGTAACCCTAAAAGGTATTTCACTCAAACTCAAAGTCTATAAAAAAATGTGAGCACAGAGACATATGTTATCACATATAGAGCATATATGGAATTTAAAAGTGACAACACTCCTAAAATGTTAGATTCTAAAACATGTTTACACATTTCCCAATGGGGCGACACAGTAAACAACATTATTGAAACATTATTTTTGCCAAAAAGAAAGAAAATGATCAATTTGAAGTTTCAAACAGAATTTAAAGAGCCAAGAATCATCAATTTATTGCTATAAAAAATCATTGAAGAAATTCTCAATCTTTGTTAAAAAATCAAAACTAATGAATTAGACCACAAAATTTCACCATCAAGAGAAATTTTTTTCAAACACATTTAAGAGAAGTGGTCATATTGACTCATCATATGTGTGTGCAAATGTCCTCAAAGGGGGTTCAAGACACATTGGTCAAATTGAAATTTAATAAGCTCCCCCTTCCCTCATGCCCATCGAAACAACATTGTTCACTTTGATATTTTTCAATGATCATCATAATTCATAAAAGAAGCCATGTGCAAGCAAAATACTCTCAAACATAACCAAGTGTAGCTTTCACACTTGCAAGGAGGTAGCCCTCTAAATGATTGTTTTTTTCCAAGATATAGGGGTCTTTACAAATCAGAAAATTATTCAAATATGACTTTTACACTCTCAAGCAAGGTAGCATTTTCACATTGTGACAAGCATACAACATTTTCTCAAAAATGAGTTAAGATCAAATTCACATGAGAGTAAAAAGTGTGGACACATTCACAAATGTTATCACATATGACAAAGACAAATACACAACAACATGATTGAACAGACAAAAAATCTTGACAAAATAAATAAGGAAACTTCATCATGATTTATTTATTTTGAAAACAGAACAACTACTGACGTTGCATGGGTCCAATGGACTTCCTTAAGTTCACAAAAGTTTCAAGATTAAATGATTTTGTAAATAAGTCAGCCAACTGGGATTTTGTGCTAACATGTGCTAGTGTGATGACATTTTCTTCCACAAGTTCTCTAATGAAATGGTGCCTAATGTCAATGTGCTTAGTTTAAGAATGTTGGACAGGATTCTTTGAAATGTTGATAGCACTAGTATTATCACAAAATATAGTCACACAATCCTGATCAATTCTATAATCACATAACATTTGTTTCAACGAAAGAATTTGAATGCAACAACTACTAGCAGTTATGTACTCAGCCTCAGTAGTGGAAAATGAGATTGCATTCCGTTTCTTGCTATACCATATGACAAGTTTGTTGCCAAGATAAAAACATCCTCTGGATGTGCTTTTTCTATCATCCACACTTCTAGCCCAATCAGCATCGATGTATCCAATTAAAACATGATTAGTATAATGTGAAAACACCAACACTATAGTACAAATCAGGGCGACTAGCAATCAAATACAACAAGCTTCCTATCATGCTCCTATACAGTTTAATGTTAATTTTCTTTCCATTTTCATCCTAGAAAGTTTGTTAGAGGAACTAATGGGTGTTCTAGAATGCTTAGCACTTTCAAGATTAAACCTTTTTAACATATTCCTAGCATACTTTGATTGTGAAACAAACATGCCATTATCAAATTGCTTATTCTGAAGTACTAAAAACATGTTCAACTCTCCTACCATGCTCATTTCAAATTCATTTTTCATTAAGGCAACAAAATCATTCAAGTGAGTTTTAGATGTGGAACCAAAAACAATGTCATCAACATAAATTTGTGCACACATAAAGTCACTGTTACCACACTTAATGACAAGAGTTTTATCCGAGTTACCTCTCTTGTAATTATGCTCAAGGAGAAAAGTGGTAAGTCTCTCATACTATGCCCTAGGGGCCTGTTTCAACCCATACAAGGTTTTCTTCAATTTGAAGACATGATCAGGCTTGTGAGGATTCTGAAAACCAATGGGATGTTTAACATATACTTCTTCATTTAGCAACCCATTCAGGAACACGCTCTTCACATCCATTTGGTATAGCTTTATGACCAATTAGCCACAACAAGCAGCAAGAGAAAGCTTTTTGCCCTAATATTCATATTGTGTACGCTTACAAAAGAGAGAATGTCAGGAGATACAAGATTTTCTGGACTAAGCAAATAACGTGGTGATACCTGTGGTGTGGTCCCGAAATGTACCTTACAACAAAACAATTTAAATGATAAAAAAATAACAAACAAAAAATATCCAGAAATAAGTCTCAAAGTTAGGCCAAATAAAAGCAAAATATCTGAAGGAATGTGTGCTAACATCATGAAATGTGGGTCCATAATAAAAACATATATAAACGAATTAAGGTTTAATTGAACTATGAGCATATCAGCGATTGTGCTTAAACAAGTTCATAATATGACAATCAAGATTTTTAGCAAAACTTAAAAACAAAAACAAGTTCAGTTCACCATAAAGATAAATAAACTCTCCCTCAGCGAAGTAATCATAAAAAAATAACCCCCTTTAAGTATTAGGCCAATAACAATGCAAACATCTCCAAAAAAATCATGAAAAGTCATTGAAAACATAATAACTAAACAATAAATAAACACTTACTCCCCCATTAGTCTATAAGTTTGAAACAAACCTTCAATGTCTATTGGACCTTCGGGTTGGGAGTTTTCCTCTTCCTTCTTTTAGCTTGACCCTCTTGCCTCCAGGAGAAACATATGATGGTTGAGTGGACACAGCAGGAACAGAGGGAACATGAGTTGGGGAGACTTGAACAGCTAGAGGTTCTTATTCTTCACGAGTTGTTGGATGAATAAAACCTTGAGTAGCAGCAAATTGATCTTGTTCAACAACTGGAGAGAAGACATGATCATCTCTGGTCATCTTCACTAAATCTTCTAGCTTGTCCATTCTTGAATGTAAAGAGGTGTGAAAATCTGTAATTTGCTGAGACATCTACTGGTGCATTTAACCGAGTGTTTTCTCCAGAGTCTGTACAACATCTAACAACTTGGACTGCCAGGAGTTAGCTTTTAAAGTGACAACAGAGGAAGATGATGGAACATCTTTAAGAGGGCCAGGAGCAGAGCCTGATATCTTAATGGTTTTGCCCATGATCAGCTTGATTTTAAGAAAAGACATATTTGGTTGCCTCTTAGGATTGTAAGGGGTTATAATCCTATGGATCAAGGATGGAAAAGGCAAGGCAAGGGTAAATTTTTTTTGACTCAGCAGTTGTTTTAATGCAAGAGTAAATCATAGAACCTAGATCTATCTGTTTCCCAATTCCAATTCCATAAATGAGTTTAGCCTTTTCAAGTCTAACAGAAGAGTTATGTAAAGAGGGTGACCAGTTGGTTAAGGCAATCTTGAACATAACCTTATAAACGATATCAGCACACTAGGCTAAAGGTATGTAATACCCGAGCCAAGGTACGTAAAATTATGAATTTTACATTCCCATACACTTAGAATAATCTATTTGAGAAGTCCTTAAAAGAAATTGCTTGAAAATAGACCAAAACTTTGCTAAGGGCAAAATGGTCATTTCATAAGGAATTAGAAGAAAAAGTGGGGATTCAAATGAAAGCTATTAAGGTAAAGAT
>WYDK02000027.1:1574553-1587848 GCA_009867345.2 Toxicodendron radicans | reverse complement strand
AAATATAAACTCAACAATTATTTTATATAGATAGACTTCTTATCGATTAGAAAGAGCCGACATGGAATAATATGCATACAGATTGATATTCTGAGACAATAACGCCAAAGTAATCATGCAATCACTCTGTCAAAATAAATATTTGTACACATAAATCATGAAAAACCCCCAATGCCTAGGGGTGAGGGTTTGGGTTTAGCTCTACAAGAACTGAAAAGATAACACAATTTACGGGGACACGTAAGCCTTAACCCATATTCTTTGTACTCTCTTTCACAGTCATTTTTCTTTTGCTCTAATTGTTTAACCCAAATTTTCTTTATCAGCATAAAGTATTAAGTAATTGATTGCTCTAATTTTTTTTTTTTAAAAAAGCAGCAGTATTATTTTTGTGGTACATCTCCCTTATGTTTCTTAGCATTAATTTACAACAAATGTGAACCCAAATATCGACAAGTACTACAGCACTAGCAATAGAAAAAAAAAAATCAACTAGCTAGCTAGCTAGCAATATGATAATTTTAAAATTAAGGAGTGTTTCCTAACACTAAAGATCAAATTTATCATTTTGGTAAGAAGCGAGAATTAAAGTAGGCATAGTGTTTCCTAGCACTAAAGATTAAACATAATAATGACTTGGGAATTTCTACTCAAACTTTATAAATTATTGTTGGAAATTTCTAGCTAACCTAGAGTAAAGATGGCGCTACGTTAAATTTTCCAGAGACATAATTATATAGGTAAGAGCATCAGAAATATTCGTGGAATGAATGTCAACAAACATTTTGGTGTCTAGATACTTTTTGTATGTGGTAATGATGAACGATATTGATATAAAGTAAAGAGCTGATAATAAAGGTAAATTTCACGGAGCTAGATTCTTATCTTTTTGTTAAAATACAAGAGCTCGGAGAAGTATCAATATTTATCAAAGGTCCACTGGCGGCGGCCACTCTTGGTTGAGGGCTGAGGGACCCCTAACTCCGGGAATTTTAAAGAAGAAAAAGTTTGAATCTATACATAGACACAAAATCATTTAGTGCCCATTTGCAATGGATTATCAACTAGACAAAAGAGTCTTTCCAATATTAAAAACTTTTATTAATTTTAATTTTTCATTTGATTCAATTCATAAAAATCTTACAGATTATCGAATCACTTGTTTTACATTATAGTTACATGATAATTAATGTGAATATACATATGAAACACCTCTCAACAATTTATCCTGAAGTCATATAAAGATTAGATGACATTTCTGACCTTTTAAGTTGTCGTATCCAATAGATGGAGGGTTTCCTTCATATTTCACACACATACAAAATAGAATAATAATAATAAGTTAGGTCAATCTTCATATATATTGTATTTTAGAGGATGGCCACTCAGTTTTATATTCCTTTTGCATACTATATAGGAGTTAGCTAGCACCTTTCATATTTGAAACTTGTTTTTTAGTTTTCTATGAATTTTGCCAAAACGACCGTTCGATTAGAAGTAGTACAAGTCTATATATAATTAACACAGACATAGGCAATATCTGAGGAAATTCAAATCCTCTCCACACAACCATATCTAGCTATTTCTCCGTATGTATAAATGTGCTATTTGATACTAAGATTTAAAAAAAATTTATTAGAATAACATTTGATAAAAAAATATATACATTAATCACTTCTCGATTCTAGTTATTATACATTGTATAAATATATTTTACAAATTTTACATTTTTAGTTCATAAAATTCACATAAATAAACTCCCACTTTTCACATCATAATTTGGTAAACACCAAGTGCAGTTGGTGATCGATCATAGTGAACCTATAAATATTACTCTAAAGTGATAATTACAATTTTACAGCAGCGTTAATTACCCAAATCAATCAGACGGCAGAAAACAAACATGAAGACGTGACTTATGATGAAACTGAGCATCATATAATAAAGGCAAAGAGTAAAGTATTTTGTGAGCACAAGTGGTGCTTCAGTTACATCAAATCAATGACTATGACTCCATGAGTGAGTAGAAAATTAACGAAATGACAGCGGGAGTAGTAAAATAGGAAGAGTAAAATAAAAGAGAAAAAGCTGAGATTCCTTTCACTGTAACAGAGTAGGCAGATTTCCATTTGTGGCTAAAGTCCAAAACCCCAGAAAACCTTGTAAAGATGACAGAAGGGGCAACCTACCAAACTCCATATGTAAAAGCATTAGACATAAGTTACCACAAGGCTGCAACAAAGTAATTGTTAATATTATTATATAATAAAGTCTTTTTCATGAATTAAGAAAATAATATTTGTTGAGGAATTTTGAGACTTCTTCTAGCAGACACCGACCAACATCTGGTTCTGCTTTTAGGGCACATGTGTTGAGGGTTTTCGCTTTGATTTGCTCGACTTTTAACATGTGCGTGTATGTGTGTGTTTTAGCCTATCATCAATCATCAAACTATGTGGTTCCTTTTGGATTTTTTTAGTATTATCGAAAATTCCTTTAAAAAAAGCCACACTCTAAGACCTAGAATTTGATAAATTTATGCTTTAAGTTATTCATTTTATAATATTATAATGCGGTCGATATATAAATATATCTAACTAATTGTTTAAGAATAGATTAATCACAATTGTTTGATTGAGAC
The DNA here is from genome assembly GCA_009867345.2 of Toxicodendron radicans. Classification (NCBI taxonomy): domain Eukaryota; kingdom Viridiplantae; phylum Streptophyta; class Magnoliopsida; order Sapindales; family Anacardiaceae; genus Toxicodendron; species Toxicodendron radicans. The sequence continues at coordinate 1,585,207 of WYDK02000027.1, read as the reverse complement.
TTTTAGTTTGCTATATATTCAACATACTAGATTTCAAGAGTTATAACTTTATGAAAGTTTGTGTTTAATCTAATTCATTAAACATTTGCAGAATGGGTTGATTGTGTTCGTTAATGCATAGAGGAGTGGTCATTCAACTTAAACACAAAATCAAACATAAGCAGAAAGTAAAGCACCAAAGCATTTTTACATGGTTCGGCTAACTGCCTATATCCATGGGCCTATGTCCAGATTAAACAAATATACTAGCAAACACGTTCCAAGTCAATACAGAGTCGAAATTAAGTACAACAATGTAAACAACTCCCTGTTCTACAAAACTCTAATTCCACCCTCTGATTTCTCCAATGCTCAGCTACGGATTGCTTGAGTCCAAGAGACCACCTGCATAGTTTGAGCTCCACATAAGCTTCAATGGCCGAAATCAACATTCAGTTCCACAACTTGAAGATAATGGTGAAACCCCGTTCCACCAAGCTCATCAACAAGACAAATGATAGTCAAATAAATGATCCATAAACAATCTAAAGGAACCTGACTGGGTAAAAATGCTCTGTAAAATTTCAAAGAACAATAACAATGAAATACCCAGGTTCAAAAACGCAAGGAAGAAGAAGATGAAAATATATATCCTTGTTAGCTAATCTCTTCAATACACGTAGAAGACAAGCTCTACCAACTTTTGTTGGGCCATAAACAAGCTCTAACAACCTTTGCTGGACCACTTTAGGACAGATAAACACCTGGAAAGTGACCTTTTACGCAAGAAAAATATCTTAACAAGCAAGATAAAAACGCCACATGTATTGAGAGATCAGATCAAGAAAATGTTTACACAACTGAAAAAAAAATGTGCACACATATTTGCAATATGTTAAGACATGTGTAAACTACATACAAGATTGTGCTTAAAGTATTAAATGTGCACACATATCTTCATAAGTTGACAAAAAAAAAACCTCACAGTCTCCCCTTTTGTCAAACTTATAAACAAAGCACAATCTCAACATATTATCAACACATACATCTCTCAAAATAATGTCAGCATTACAAGCACAAAGATAAGAGAGAAACAAAACAAACACAAAAACATATCTCATGTAACATCATAATCACAAAACATAAGAATATGTAATCAACACGAGCAACATTAAGAAAATCAATTTAGAGGGAAAACACATAAACAGTTCAACATAACCAGATAACTAAAGCATGAATAAACTCCCCTAAGAAGAAGAAACTCACCCTAAGTTAAAAACCTTCATAATATTCCCTCTCTTTGTTCATAAGGTTTGAATCAAACCTCAATGTCGATTGGACTTCCAGGGAGAAAACTTTCCTCTCATAAATGGTCTCTTGATTCTTTCAGAGAAGAGCTTTCAAGATTCATAATTGAAACAACAATGTGAGATTGAAAAGCAAGAGAGAATGAACCAACAAAGAGTTTAAAACGGCATAGAGAAGAGTTAGCCAAAAAAAAATAAGATGTAAGCACGATTGAAATCACAACCACCCTAAGAAAAATTAGGAATTTCACTTAAGTAAAGACGTTTAAACTAATGTTCGCACATTATGACTAGATGTGAGCACATATTTGCAATATGTGAGGACATGTGTAAACTATAGACATGATTGTGCTTAAACTACTAAATGTGTAAACATCAGAATAAATGTGTACACGTATCTTCATAAGTTGACAAAAAAACTTTACACTTTCTAAAGCATTTTATATGGGTTCTTCATTAATATTTTAATCCAATTTATAATATTTGAAATACGCCTATGATTTTCAGATTAATTGAATCAGCAAATGTTTTAGTCAATTACATATTTTAAATACGGTTATATTAAAAAGTTTATTAAAGTACATAGGAGTTTTAAAACAACAGATTAGATTGTACCAGAAAAATATTTAAAAAATGCAAAATCATAAACCTCGAATATAGTTTGAGTCATAAGATATAATTCTTTGATTTACAAGAAAAATACAATATATTTGTTAAAACATAGATAAAATTGGAACGACAGAATGGCTGACCTAATGATATTTATTTGCAATTTGCAAATCTCCCACGAACTTTAATTTATATTTTCCCCCTTAAAGAATATTTGCCTTATTACAATTTGAATCATTTGAAAAAATTTTGCAAGAACATATTGATTTTCCCCTTGTTGACTGAAGAGCACTAAAATATATTACCCATTATTTTCTGGATTTTATTAATTTGGACGTATAGGTCAGCGAGGCCTAAACTAAGAGTGTGAACAGTTTGTAAGAAAGTAAATTGAGTACTCCATGTGCATATCCGTTATACTTTCAAGTTAATATGTTAACTTTGTTATAAAAAAATGGTTTAATTGTTATAAATACTATTTTATAAATAAATAAATAAATACGTTAAATTTATATCTCAAGTGATATAAAATTGAATATGTAATATTATATTTACAAAATTTATTTTGTATTTTAAGTGATGTACCTATCGTTTTAATATACTTATGTTACTTTTTACATCTTTCTACAGTTTATGAGATGTTGACATTTTAACTACCAAATAATTTAGGGTAAAAAAGTAAAACATTCCAAAAAATTAGGGTAGAACCGGAACCGGCAATTACCCGGGGTTTGGATTCCAATTCCTACCCAAAACCTCCTGTCGCAGAATCCATTTCGGTTCTAAAAAACTAGAACCATAACCGAAACCGATGTCTGAGTACCCAGGTATGAATCAGGACTAAACTATAATTTTTATATTGGGGGTGTATTTGTCTTTTTTTTTTTTAAATTAGGTGGTAATTAAAATTAACCTGAGTACCCGGAACCGAAACCGAAAGCTATGTTTCATGTTCCAACTGCAGATTTCTTCCAGAACTGGCCAGTTCCAGTTTTGGTTCTAAATATTAGGAATCGGATGGATCTGGTTCCAGTTCCAGTTCCAGTTCCTATTTCAATTCCTTCAAAAAAGGAACCAGTCCACTCCTATTTTAAACCAGTCTCCTATGTTAAAAATGTCTTATGATAAGTTAAAACGTGAGAATTTAAACATGTGACATTTAGCTCTAATATTATATTAAGTTGTCATTCTACGTAAAAACTTAAATTTGATAGTGGTGGCTCACCATATAAGTTAGTATCACATGATGTTTCAGAACAAAGATTTTCAAGACCACTTAAAATTTCTACCAAATAGAAACCAGACTTTATCGTTCTCCATTCTAGTGTACTTTTAAATTATTTTATTGAACTAATATCATGTTAAACTCTCACGTATTAATTGCTTTTAGGTAAGAAGACAATTTAAAATCTTTAATTAATTTAATCTTTTTATAAAGAAAATCTATGTCTTAAGTTTAAATCAATCATCGGTCCGGTTTTCAGTAGTGATTTATATAATTTATACTTGGGTTTTATTAAACATCCATCGTTATATTTTTCCTTAAACAACATAAAGCTTTCATTAGCATTCATTCGAGGTATTGATATACTGAGTTCTTGTAAATATTTACGTCTCTTTTGTGTATTATAGAATGATATCTTAGCACCGAACTGTAAAACTAAACAATAATATATTAGAAAAGAAGAAAGGAGTATCGTACCATGGTACAATACAAGTTAAAGAGGGCATTAGAATCCTTAGAAACGAAGGTAAAGGTAGGGAAACAGAGACATAAAACCGCGTCCGAGAACACAGAGTCGGTTGCTGTCTTGTTCATAACACTAAAATAATAATAAAAATATATGAAATAACAATTACATATAGAGAAAGAGAAAGAAAAGTGTTCGAAGTTTAAGCCAACCTTTAAGACACCTTTGCCTCCTCTCGTTTAATATAAAAAGTTACAGAGAGGATGGCAGTGCCACTGTAAGCCATGTTTGCTTAACGTCACTGCTATTTAATTATTGCACGGTTTCTTGACCATTTCTTTGTATTTTTCCTCTTTATTTAATTTGTTAAAATATTGCCTCTTCCTTTCAGCGACCCAGCTTTCCATGCATTCCTTCACATGCACTTCCCCGACCCTAAACCCTAGTATCCTTGTCCATCTTTCACACTCCTCTTTTTACCATTTTTACCACTCTTTTTTATGTTTTTACCATGCAAACTTCCAACTATATATCATCCGTGGAATTTACATTAATTTTATTGTCTTTTAATTAAGGAATTTTATCAATTCATCAATAACCCCAGAGAGGCTATATGACAAGTTTCTCATTTTAAAGTATCTTGTATATAGAGATGGCTTTGTGTGAATGATGATATTTCAAATGTTTTTTTAACGAATTTTAGCTAAAAAGAAGTTTGAATAAACAAAATTTAGGTAGAAAAGGTATTCTGATAATTAAATTTTAAAATCCTCTCAGGTGTATTTGAACTTTAACCAAAAAGTAGAGGAAGTTCCAAGACAATTTTCACTAATATCTATAAAAGCTTTATACATACACACGTGTAGGCATTTATCTATGTAAAAGGAGATATAAAAATAAAAAAGTTGAACACTTAGAATTTTAGAAATAATAAGAAATAAATTTTCATTTAAAAAAAAAAAAGAAGAAGAAGAAGAGGTGATGATTTAAAGCAAAATGATAAGCTATTAAGTATAATTAATTTTCACATTAGCTAGGTAGGGATGCTTTAGTAACTTCACAAAAGTAACATTCCTTGAAAGCTTTTATATAGCTTCACCTCTGTTGCACTTTACTGTAGGTTCATGTGCTTAACTTTTCTCCTATATTTTAAACCTAGGTTTCAGCTTCAAGAATATTTCTTTTTTTCTTTTTGCTTTTTATTTTTCTTCAACACAACAACAACAGTAATGGAAGATCAAGGCCAAGACACTAACAGTCCAAGTCACGGCTCTGAGAGAAGTGAACCAGTGCGGTCTAGGTGGACTCCAAAGCCTGAACAAATCCTCATTCTGGAGTCCATCTTTAACAGTGGCATGGTAAACCCTCCAAAAGATGAAACTGTGAGGATTCGAAAGTTGCTAGAAAAATTTGGTTCTGTTGGCGATGCAAATGTCTTCTATTGGTTCCAAAATAGACGATCGAGATCTCGCCGCCGACAACGCCAGTTACAGGCGAGCCTTAATGCTGGAGAACAAAGAAATCAACCGCAACCGAGTGGTGCAATTCAATACGAAAATAGCTATGCTCCTATGGGCTTCAACACGTCTCCAGCTTTTGCTTCAACTCCATCTAATTTTCTTGTTGGTTCTTCTTCTTCTTGTGGAGTTATGGGTGGTGATGGTGTGGAGAATCCTTTTTCAGTGTCTGGTCAAATGGGTTTCCAAGAAATTGAAAAGAACTCCAGTGTAACTTCAATATTATGCCCTTCAGAAACTTCCAATTTGCAATATCAATCTGGTAATTATATGCATGGATGTGTTAGTCCATTAGATTTCTAATCTTTTTCATTTTCTTCAGTTAGTTTTTCCTAATAGATTGAGAATTTTTTTTTTTAATTGATTAATAATTTATAAATCTGCTCTTCCTATTCTTTTCACAAAGTCACTGAAGTAAAAGGTGGGAATAAAGTTAATTGAAGTAAATTGATTAATTAACTTCTTTTTTTTTTTTTTGTGTGTGGGTGTGTGTGTGTAAAACAGGATTTATCACAGTTTTTATCAATGGTGTGCCAACAGAAGTTCCAAGGGGGCCACTTGACATGAAAGCAGTGTTTGGCCAAGATGTAATTTTGGTTCATTCCTCTGGTGTGCCAGTTCCTACTAATGAATTTGGGTTCTTAATGCAGAGTTTGCATCATGGTGAAAGCTATTTCCTGGTAACCATTTCTTGAAAACATGTATTTTTTTTTTAGTCTACTTCTAATCATTCTTCTTCTTCTTCTTCTTTTTTTTTTTTTTTTTTCAATTTCCGGCTTGGCCTCAGTTTTGGATCTTAATTATTGGGCATTAGCTCTCTCTTCTTGTTGCAATCAGATTGTTTCATAAGTAATTATAATAATTTGAGTTTAGATTTTTTTTTTCTTTTCCTTTTGCATGAATTCCTTCTGATGAGATCAAATTCAGCTATAAACAGGTTATTTAATAGTTTAAAACTGTACTTCTATTTAGCTTTATCTGAGTATAAGAGGGAATTTTTGGAATTCCATGAAATCTTTCAATCTACACATTCATACTTCATGTTATAAATTAAGTATTAAAAAATGTTGAGATCATTTTTTTGAACTTTAATTAATCAGTTCAAGATTCCATTAATTAGAGCATCTAAATACAGTTTTAAAAAGTTTAAGTGAAGTGGTAGACGTAGATACTCTAATTTAATTAATTTAAGAGAGACGTGGGAGTTTCTCTATCTGAAATCCATTTTTCTTTTAAAAAAAAAAAAAAATTTCACTTTTGGTGGGTTGGGTGGTTCATGGAATCTACCAAAACATCTTACAAAGAAAGAAAAATTTTGGTTACAGGTTTCAAGACCGGCATAAACAAGAATCAAAGCTGAAACAAGTGGGAGCTTCGTCTATATATGTTGTTCCAGTATACTAGGGCTTCTATTAATTCTGTAATAATCCAAAGCTCCAGAAAAGAAAAAAAAAATTATAAGTTATTGTATGTTCTATATATATATATATATTTTTTATTCATTTGTTTCTCTTTGTTTTATATAGGAAGCCACCCAAGCTCAATTTAATTAAATATATATTGCATGATCTAAAAATTCCTTTTTCAAGGAAAAAATATAATGTATGGGCTGTTTATTTAGAAGGTGCAAAGTAATTAGTAAAAGCATAGAATATATTATATATATATTATTTCTTCGTTCTTGATATGCTTTGATTTTATGATATGCATGCTTCTTGCACAATGTGAAACTTGAGCTTTCACAATTGGCATATTAGCTTCATATGAACTTTACTTTTCTTTTTGGAAGAAAGTTGAAACTTAATTGGTCCCACATTGTCTCTACGTTTGAGTCAAATCAGCTGTATTATTTATGAGTTAATTTATTAGTATAAATGTTACAAGTCGTCTATTGCATATGGTTTAATTCAAATTAACTTTCTCTTCTTACTTACATTGTCAATTTATGATCACATGAGCTTTCAGTACTTTGATTTGTTAATTTGTCGAAGAAATTTTCAAAATTCTTGGCATTGCGAATTTAATTAAATCAGTTTAATTAAATTAGCTAGATAAGTTGTATCAAAAATGAGAAGGGGAGGAGAACAATAGAAACTGCCCACTTAAAGTAGCAGAATATAGAAGCCTTGGAGGTAAAAGCTATTAATTAATTTAACTACAACTGATTATTCTACTCAAACATGATTTGAAGTTTCATGTCTTATTTAAAAAGAGACATCTACAATTGAGATAGCCTAAACATATAAAAAATTAGACTGGTTATTAGAAACGAATTTGGCATGCATTTGTAAGTTTATTTTGGCTGCTTTTTGGGTTTTTTTTTTTTTAATCTCTTTTTGGGGAGGATATATTCCTTATTGTGGGTTTTTTATTTTTTATTTTTTCCCTCTTAAATTTCGACTTCTTTGAGATAATTTATTTTTGTATAAGGAATACGAATACTAGTTCTACAGTTAAATTAAAAGTTATATGTACATATTATAAGAGAATAGGATCACAAAAGGGAGACTGTAAATGTGTAAGAACCAAAACACGATTTTTTTTTCTTCATTGAGTGAAATTAAAGAGTTATCTATTAAAGAACAAAAGATCTCCTCAATTAAGTCACTTAAGTGAAACCACATAAATTTGTTACAATTGTTTTGTCATTTTTCCTTTTTCTGTTCTTTATATTTCTTGTATGTGTGATTGTTCATTAAGTGCAAATTTATACAAGGTAATATTTATTTCAACTGTATTTGGTGAGCACAATATAACTGTCAAAACAAATTTTGTTGTTTAAGGAATGTCATAAAAAGGCAAAAGGGTTGAATTTAAGGAAAAGAAAGTTGGTATAGAAAAATTTGTGAACACAAAATGATCATTCACTTCTTGACCGTAGTAGGTCGATATTACAAATCTACTGACTCAATAACATTAAAAGGAAAAACAAAAAATATAATGCATGCACTAATTAAGTAGGTTATATATATCCTGCTAATTAGATAAGAGAAGCAGATCGCAAATCATATGGTTAAAGTTTCATGAGAGCTGCTACATATGGAGAAAGAAAGCTTTATGAATAATCATTTGATTAATTTTAGAATTGAGAAAAAAAAAATAGGAGCTCAATTTGACAAGACCAGAGCCTAATTAAATAATGAACTCTTCTTCCCTTCATAAATATATTTATTTAGAAACGACTTGAAGTTGATAGACAAATCATAGGATTAAATGGTATATTAATGTATAAAACATTTTATCTAACAAAGTTAGGAAGAAAGCATAACGATACACAGGTAGATGGCTTGTTATTAATTGAAGGGTAGTTCTGAAAAAATAAATAAACCAAAAAAGGAAAAAGGAAAAAAATTGAAGAGTGTCACCAATGTCGTAAAAGATGGCATTCCATGAAGGATTCTTGGAATATGTTCCCTGAATCCAATATTACCAGGTGTCTACATTGTCTTGTCAACATTTTCTTCTAATGTGACACTACTTGAAATCTGTCATGTAGTTACTATAAAATTCAATACCTTATTACATGATTGAATTCTTTGTTTCATTATATTATTGTCACATGAGTTCCGACGAGATTTATTTACATCATTTATAACAAAAGGTTGATTGATGGTGGTACAGCTAGCCCTTCAACTCTTGATAATAAATAATCTGTGGTACAAACAATGACATATATAGCAGACATTATTCAATAAATGTTAGGAAATTTTTTAAGATGAAGGACTCGATTTCGAGAGAGACTTAATGTCTTTGAGTTGTATCTATTGGTAGAGTTATGAAGATAATCCAAATCTCATAGTTATAAAGGCATTATTGTTAAAATTTTATTTTATCTCTTAGTGACACAATAATAACTGTTGGTTTATCTTGGTGAGATTAGGTCCAAGATTGGTTACTCATTTAAAATAAAGCACAGCAGAAATTAACACTTGGTAAAATATTTATCAAGTTGAAGATTAACGTTCATTGTGTTCTTTAAGTGCAAATGGTAAACAAACATTCAAGCATGAAAGTGAATAACACAAGCATTTTTACATGGTTCAGCAGTAGTCTATATCCATAGGACCTGGTCCAGATAAAACTAACTTATTATAGAAAACATTCATAGTTCAATTACAAAATCAAAGACAATCATCAGTTATGAGAACTCCTTGTTGTCACAACACTTCAATCTTCACTCTCTGATTGAACTTCGTTCTTCTACAGCTAGCTAACTTCACCCCAAGACACTCTTGATTAGCTTGAGCTCCTCTCAAGGTTCAGATGTCAAAGCCACACTTCGGTCTTCAACAATGGAACGTCGTTCCACAATGTTCAATCAACAAGAACATATACCAAATGTGCTCACAACAGTAGCACATAAATGAAACAAAACAAATGATAGATTATGTCAAGATATGTATGATCATAATCGAATGAAAAATAAAACAAATGGATCGAAACAAAGATAAAACTCTCTGAAATTTCAAAGTACAGTGCCTAAGCAAAACTATTTGGTTCGTTCTAACCAAAACAGCAAGGAAGAAGATGATAAGAAGTGACTCCTTGCTCAAGACACAATTTGAATGTGCTAACATCAGTAGCACAGAAATGAACCAAATAAAGTGTTGTCAGTTAGCATATGAATTGATGACAAACACAAACAAAACCATGAAGAGAACAAACTCTCTGAATAATTTTCAGAGCACAAAATGCAAAGCAATATCCAAGTTCTCTCACCCAAGAAAATGCAAGGAAGAAGATGATATAGACATGAGTTCCTTGCCCGACAAAGAGCTGCCAAGTCAGCAAACACAGCCTGAATAAAGCTGAAAAAAGACAACAACTTTATGCACCTGCACAAATCACAAAATCAGATCTGAAAAAAGTTAATCAGCTTTATTGGACCACAACATATATGAAAGACACTTGTCATGTGGTCTTAACAAGCATTAAAAATCAAATAACCAAATCTGAATTATCTCAATCAGTTAATACAAAATAATATCCTAAACGGATAAAATAAAGACACTTGTACAAAAAGAAATCAGACTCAATATCAATAAAATATTTGATTAAAATGTGCCAACATACGATAATGTGCACACAAATAAAATCAGACGAATGACAATTAAATGTCTAATTCAAACATGCACACAAAAGCATATGTGCACAAACGCATTTATAAGTTTGACAAATTAGAATCTCAACTAGAGGTGGAAAAATCAAACCGACCCAGCCTGGTTAAGGGTGTACAGTCGGGTTGGCCAGGCCCGAGGTTAAACATAGGGCCGGGCTGGGTTACTAAGGAGTAACCCGCCAACTCGGGGGTATAACTTGACCAACCCGGTCGGGTTACTGTTCACAGCCCGGTCAACCCGATCGGGTTGACCTTTTGTTTTTTTTTTTTTTTTACTTTTAAGTCTGATCACAAATTTTTTATAATTGATTAGAGTTGATTAATTAATTAAGTTGTTAGAATTGATTTGAATTGATTTATTGATTAAAATTAATTCATTGATCATAATTGATTCATTGAGTAGAATTGATTAATTGATTATAATTGATTCAT
>WYDK02000027.1:1559903-1570288 GCA_009867345.2 Toxicodendron radicans | reverse complement strand
GGTGTTGGTTACAGAGTCTGTTGCTGAAACTTCTGAATTTGAATCTGATGAATGCCCAGATTGGTCCACTCCCATAACAACTTCCATATTACCTGCTTTGTAATATCCATAAAATTTGTCAGCATCTCCAATACTTCCCTTTGTTATCTCCTTTTCTCCAGATGAACCTTTATCAATCAAAAACTCCATTAAAAAAAAACACAACTTTAAATCAACAAAACTATCAAAAACAAATAATAAATCAAAGAAAAAAAAAAAACATACCCATAAGTGAGAACCTAGTGAAAATTGCAGGTGAAGGTTTAGCTGAAGAGGGAGTGAGAGAGAGATCAGTGATGGTTGAGGCGGATTCATTGCTTGAGATGGTTGATTCACTGGCGGCATTGTTGTGGATTATCATATTTTCAAGTCCAGTTTGAGAGGCAGAACTTGGCTTTCTCCTTCTATAAATGCTTGATTGTTCTCTGAGTTTTCTAGCCATTATCACATGCCAATGATTCTTCACAGCATTATCAGTTCTCCCTGGAAACAACCTTGCAATTAATGCCCATTTGTTTCCATACAATCTATGAGCAGCCAACAACCTGTCTTCTTCTTCCTCATTGAATGCCCTCCTGTTGATTCTTGGATCTAGCTGATTAAACCATCTCAATCTGCAACTCTTCCCTGAACATCAGCAACAAATCAATCAAATTTCTTTACTTTTAACAATAAAGCACTCTTTTCTTTTATTCAAAATATATACTTTGGAGACATTGTCATACTAACAATAGTCCTGGTGTAATGGACCCCTTTTTTATGTTAATATAAAATATTATGAGTTGAATTACCTGATCTTCCTTCAAGATTCTCAGCAATTAAGTTCCAGTTTTGAGGGCCATATTGGGCAACAAGCTCTTTGAGCTTAGCATCTTCAGCTGGTCTCCAATGACCTCGAGCACAAAGTTTAGTGTGCTTAGTTTTGGCAGAAACAGAGGTCTTAACTTCCTCTATTTCTTCACCTAAGTTCAAAGAAAGCCCCTTTTTTTCACTCCAAAAAAACCCATCTCTTTCTTCAACTGTTCTTTTAGCTCCCCTGTTCTCCCCTGGCCTAAAACTAGAAGGGTTCAAAATCTGAAGACCCATTATTGCAGGATTATTACTCTCTCTCCCCATGGGATGATGACCCACACCTCCAAAAGAGTTAGACAGAGAGAGTTGAGGTGGAGGAGGAGGAGGAGGCAAAAAGCTCATGTCTTGATGAACTACACTGAAGCCATGAGCATCACTCATCAAGTGTTGAAGACTCATTGTGAGTAATAACACAATGGAAAGAAAAAGAAAAAAAAAAACTTAGAATGGGATTAAAGAAGAAGGAGCTAAGAAAATGCTAGAAAGAGAGTAAAAGCAAGATTTTGAAGAGAGGCAAGTAAAGAAGAGAGACTAGTAGAGAAGAAAGAAGGAGAAGATGAATTGCATTTTTCTAGTTATATAACCCAAGAAAGAAAGAGAGAAAATGAAAATGAAAATGAAAATGAAAGTGAAGTGGGGCAGAGAGAGGGAGAGATATAACAAGAACAAGAGGGGGAAGAAGAAGAACGTTCAAAAGAAGGGGAACAAGAAATAGTTTCACTGTTGAAAGAGAAAGGTAAGCAAAACAACCAAAAAGAAGAGAAGAACCCACACGATTCTTTCTTTCTTTCTAAAATCACACACTCTAATCTCTATGTAAATAAAACCAGAATGAGGTCAGGGTGGTTATTTTGAGACTGATTTTTCTGTATCTTTAAATTAACAAAAAGTCTGTGCAGCTTGTGCATGCAACTCGAGATCGAGAACCACTCGTGTGGGTGGTGGGTGTCTCTTATTATATATATATATATATATATTTATGTTAATGTTAATGGTTGCTTTGTTGTTGGTATTGATGTTTTCATCTCTCTCTTCTCTCGGGGGTTGCGAAAAACCAGAATCCTTTTGTCTCTTTGTGAAACCCCCATTTGCTTTTTCAATGCAAAACTCAAACTAATGCTAACACTCTTAAACATTACCCCCACCATCTGTCCTTTATTTTCTTGTTTTAGATTCCGTTATTCTGTTTTGGAGCCTCTCTTCTCCCACCCATTACATACATTTCTATGTATAATTTCCTGTTAAATATTATGCTTGTTGATCAACTATTATTTCATTTTATGATTCACGAACATCTAAACAGAAAGTTAGGTTTATTTAATTTCTAGCATAAAAACCCGAAATTTAATTAAGGATAAATATTTAGATAAATAAATAAATTTTATATGGATAGGAATTATAGACAACCTTTTACAAATAATGTTTTTTCTAAATTCTAATTTATATTTCTCTAATCATATTTTAGTGCCACAAATTATTAATGTAATTAAGATTCAACTTGTTGACTTCTTTTAACTTAAAATTTTGACATAAAATTAAACACAAACTACTAACCAATTACTGTATATGTTTCTAGTGATTATGGTTGGAAGAGTTTATTTCGAAATATATTATTTTCTAACCATGATTAATATAATGTATATATGGACAAAATTTCATTAATCTCCCTATTGGTTTGGTATAAGAGATTCTTCTTTGGGAATTACGAGTGAATAATGCTTAAATTAATGGTAATTCATTTATATTGTTTTTTTTTTTCTTTTTCTTAACTTCCAACTAATAGACAAACTATTTTATTTGAATAGAAGAAGTGAATATTTTACCATAATAAATATATAGTAATAACACACTTTCCAAATAAAATGACAAAAAATATGTGCAAGTTATAGCTTATGTACCATTAAAAATATTCAAATTTTAATTACACTTCCAATTGTTAGTATTCAATTAACTATTTTTATCATTAATTGTTTTGATTAAGAGAAGAGTTGGAATAAAAGATCTTCAAAGCCTTAAGGTTCATTTAGTTGGTTTCATTCAAATAGAATTATAAACTTAAAAGCTTCTATCATAAGATTTTATGGTTGTTTAATTGTAAAATGTACTAGTTATATTTGAAAGAAGAACTAGTAAAGAGAAATAACAAGCACGATTTATCCTCGTTCACTCATATCTGGGTTACATCCAACAAACTCAATATTATTACAATATTTTTCCACCTCTCTCGTTACAATGAATGTATTTGTTATGATTTTCTATATCACTAATACAAGAGAATAATGTATTTATATACTAGGTTTATTATGAGAAGCCTAAAACTACTAGGATTTTTATTCCTAAACCAAACCCTATTAAGAGTTTCATTCCTTAGAGAAATTTTACAGTGACTTTTCATTATACAGCGCAACCCATATGCATTTGTCTCGCTCCTTATTGTTGAAGTGGTCTCCAACTCAAACAATATTGGTGGGTATTTTTAAATATTATAAATTATTTTTCACATTTAAAGTAATTTATACTATTTAAAAATAGAAGTACTCATTAGAAAGTCCTAAATATGGAATTTCTTCCGTTGGATGTAAATAACTCTTCTAATCACCCATAAATTATTCTTAAATTTTAACCATACAACTTTTTGAAAAAAAAAACACTTTTTTGACCTTAGATAAATCAATACAAAATACAAAAATAATCAAATGATTCAATTATAACTTCAACTACTTGTTATTAGTTTTGATTGAATGAGAATATATTCTTGACTAAAAACATTTTTAATAAAAATGTTTAAAAAATATTTCTTAATGAAATTATTTAGAAAGTTCTTTAATTTATACATAATATAATGAACTTCGAGGTACTTCTTTTACTCAAAACTATATATATTTATCTATTTCAATTTAAAACTACAAAATAGAATTTAAAACAGTACTTTTAGTTTATTTCATATTATTTTTAAGTACAATGTGAAAAACACTTTCTAATACATCTTAAAATAAAAGAAGGATTGCTTAATTGATGAACACATGACCAAGCAGCTCATTGTCATAAAGCCGACACAAAATCCTCTTTCCATTCAACTTGCAACAGCTATAACTTTTGATCCGGGAGGAGTTACGGGATTGAGGAGTTAAATCAAATTGAAAATCAAGAGATTTGGAGAGGAAAAATCGGAGCTCAAAAAGATATACTTGCCAAAAGCGGTTTTTGCTTAAAGCGTGGACACGTCCTGTTTTCCCAAAACGTTCACAGAAGCAGTCAGCAGATAAAGTGTGGATCCGAGGTTTTGACGTAGGGTTACGAATTTGTTGGAGAAAAAAAGATATGCATGACATTTGGGAAGATTTAGTTACCCATTCTTATCCCTAGGATTTTGAGGCTGTTTAAATTTCCTACCTGTTTTTACCTATTTTAAATTAGGATTTTCTTGTTTTAATTAATTAGGATTTGTTTCTTTTTGTTGTTAGGAGACTTTTAGGGTTGGTTGTCACCCTATATAAACTTTTTGTATTTTTTTTAAAGGGGATTATTTTGAATAGAAATATTTTCAAATTGCTTTTTCATGCAATTTTTTCAAGATTTCATCTTGAACAATTAAAGAACTTATCAAGGGTTTTCTCTTGTGGCGTTCGAACACAATACCAAGGTACGATTGCATTTGTTTTAGGTCAAGGTTTTTGGAAGCTGATTCATCCCAGACAAATTTTCGTTCTTGATCGTTGGGTCCCTTCGTGTATCAACGAGGTTTGCGTCATTAATTGATTGAATATTGCTCTAGTTTATTTTATAGTGACTACTTAATTAAAAATAGAAGTTGTTGGGTATAGGATATAGATCCCACTTAACCTCCTCAATTCAAATAAATAAAAAATCTCTATTTCGTTTCTAAAAATGCATGCACATGTATAGGTAAGAGCCCCATAGAACAAAGCATGTGGCACATGTATAGTGTAAAAAATTATTTTTTTAGAAAAAATTAAAAATTAAAAGGAGAGATCAAATATTTCCAACAAATCTTAATGGATAATTATAATTAATTGCATATTAATATATATTAATCGTAGGTTATCTTATTATATACTCTAATAAAATATATTAAGATTTTCAAAATGATAAGTAATAAATGTTTATGAATTTTTTTTTTAAAGTCAAGATTAATATATTAATTAATATTTAAATTGATTTTAATTAAAATATTTTGTGTAAATACAAATTGGGCCAACTTACGTTTTGGGTCATCCCATGGATTAGGCTGTTTCCCATGGGACGAGCCTAGGTCATCATCCAAAATAAGACTCCGAGACCCACATACTTCCTAATTTATCCAAGATCTCAAATCTTACATGAATTAGTACTCACAGTACTACTAAGGCAAGTAAACTATTGAGTTTCCTGTTTACTCAAACACTTGCTACTAAGATCTCTAAGTCCTACTAGGACTCAACCCTTCTTGAGCTCCTATATAAGTAGGGGTCAAGCCTTTCAATAATGGATTCACTCACAACCTTCTCATTAGTTTCTTGAAGCTCTTGCTCTTAAGAACTACCGTCTTCCTCCGCTGTAGAGCTTAATTCCGACAAACTCTACTATGGTCATCGACATAGAGCCGAGCTTCAGTCACTATATGTCGATTAGTCACGCCCTAGCCTCACTCTCGATAAGTCTTTCTCGCTCTAACCCCTCACTAAATAACCCATAATCGTGCTAAATTGAGCGTCAAAGTGCCTACAGCCGACACCACACCAGTATCATCTGTGAGCTTCGCGTTCTTTCTTTTCTTGCTTGCAAGTCTACGAGATCATCAATGACCTCAACCTCATCGAATCTGTAACCATAGATTTTACCGTCAACACTTTACACTTATTTTAGGTGGTGACACACTCTCAATCTCCTTTTTCATTATGTTATCTTTTTTGGTCATTTTCATTTGTATATTTTAGCTAGACCTATAAAAGAAATTTTAGCCAGTTTACTTTCTTACTCAATCTTTTTTACTGTTGAAATAATTGTCCCTCTTTTACATTCCTTCAAATTTAATTTTCTATTTTTAATTAAAATTAAACACATGAGGCTTGATTCATAATCCAATTTAGATATATTATTCATTTAAAGTGTTTTTAATAGAATATTTATATTAACCTTTAATTATTTACCATCAAGACTTTTAATGCCAATAAAAAAATATAATGATGGGATTGACAGAGTTGATGAGATTTATTGATAATATTGCAGGTGCACCAAAACCATTTGCTTCCTAATTCTTTATCACTTATCTTGTCACTCACATCTCTTCATCATTAACCTTAACACGCTTTCTTCTTCTTCTTCTTCTTCTTCCATCTTTCTTTCTTTCTTCCTTTATTCGGTACAACGTATAAATCTCTCCATCACTCTTATTAATCATCTTCTGCAAGAATAAAACCCTTATGACCAAAATTCAAACCTATTTCGTTGAAAATTTCACCTCACTCTCTAGTCTCAAGTCTCAACTACATTTCAAGGTAAATTTTATTCATTATTTTATTATAAATTTTCATTTGACATGACATGATATGAGTCAAGAAATATTTTATTTTCATTTTTAATTGACTTTTAGTTAATATAAAAAATATTTGATCCATTCACGAGCCCCTACTCATCTATACATGGATCCATTCACGAGTTAGATTAGGAATTAGACAATTAATTTAAATGAGTAGTGTTTAAATGGATCAAAACCTGTTTTTATCGTTTAAATATTGACATGCTACCATTTTGTCAACCTTAATATACAATATTGGATAATGTCGACAAAAATAATATAATAAAGTAAAATTGTCCACCCTATTAGGAATTACAAATATAATAATAAATAATGTGTTGTTCATAAAATGGTTCTCAAAAATTAATTTTATCATAGTAATAGCAAATAGTACAATTTATCCATAGTGTACATAGACCAAAAGATAATAACTAATTATAGACAACATTTATTATAAGCATTAAGAATGAGAAAAAAAGTTTATCATTCATATATATACACCAAGTCTACCATATTATATATGTGTCAAACTAATAAAATCATGATATACATATATTTTCGATATTCATATATCATTTCTAAAATAATGTAAAATAAAATAATGTAAAATAATATTTTTAGATACATACATTCTCAAAATTTATTTATTTGTTTTCATTATTGATAACAGTAACAGCATAAAGGTAAAAGGTCAATTTTATCCAAGGTAAAAGATAATATTGTGAAATTAAAAAAAAAAAAAAAAAAAAAAAGTGATGATAACATTCTCATAAAAAAAAGCAGAAGGCAATGAAAGCAAAGAAAAGATCCGACTGAAACAAAAAGATCTCGTTTTCATTACCCCGAATCTCAGTAACAGAACCCCCCTCAACCCCACTTTCACAAGTAACCAATTTTTTAATTAATACGTAATTCTTTTTTATTATAGCCACACGCGTGAGCACAGAAAAACCGTTTCATTCAAAGTCAGTTACTTTTATTAAAGAGAGGAGACCCCCTCGTGCGTGCGTTTTGTTTGTTTCTGCAGACCGTTTTAACTTTTTTAGGTTTTGGATGTTTTGTCATGTGATCAACAGAGTTTTTTTTTATTACGTTACACGTGCGCTTCCACACGTGTATGCTCATGAGAGGAGTGATTCTTCTCACCGTTTTTAAGGGGAAAGAAACCGTAAAGAGATTTGAATGTGGGTCCTGTTCTGTTTGCTTTGGGAGACTTGTTCTGTAAGCGTTAAGAAAGAAAGAAATTTAAGTGAAATATAATATTGTCTATTAGAGTGACATCCAAGTATTAATAGTGTTATCGATTTAACAAATGGCGCAGTTCTCTTTGTTAAATTATTCTAAGTGTCTGTCCTGTTTTCGTTTCTTTGTTAAATTATTCTAAGTGTCTGTCCTGTTTTCGTTTTAGCGCATTTTCTTACACCTTATTTTTGTAATGTATTCACCTTGATAATGTAATTTGTTGGTTATTGATGCGCTTGGAAGCCGATGACACATGGCCACTTTCCATTATAGAGATGAAATCATCCATCCATGTAGCAATTTATGTAGTGATTATACATTTTAAACAAAGGAAAATGGTATTATGCTGTGGCATTAAAAAAGGAGGGGGGGGGGGGGTTAATAATAAATTATTATTACTCCAATAATCTATCTTTTAATCTGAATATCACTTTGCTTGGTTGTCACATAATAAAATATTCTGGTAATATTTCAATAACAATAGTAATTACTATTTGTAATATTGGGGATAATCTAATTACCGAATAAAATGTGGTATTTTAAGATTATCAGGGTAATCTTATTTTTATACCAATTTTTCCCTTAATTAAAAAATATTTCGGACACAAATGCCCTCAAATATCTACCAAATAACAATTAACTCAACTGTACGAAATGACTTATATAATCTCATAAATTATTTTTTTGGACAGAAATGTTCCTCATTTTACATAAAATTAATCTTAATTTTGTTACAATTTTTCTCATAAATAATAAAATTTTTGGATAGTAACGGCCCGATCCACGACTATCTACCTGAAAATGGTCAGATCGACGCACGGCTGGCCAGATCTAGTCGATTATGCACCGTTAGCCGCCGACAGTCGTCTTGGGTGGCTGGGGTTATTTTGTTAAATTTTAAACTTTTTGTGGTTGAGGTGTTTTAACTAGATTCTCAAATATAGGGAGTTAAATGTAATAATCTAAATAATAATAGTAATAATAATATTAAAAAGAAGGACAATTCAGTAAAATTTTCTCTCATAATTCTTTTACCCAACCAAACATATTAATTATTTATACCCACCAATCTAACCAAACATATATAATATAACATTCCAAGTAACCTTTTAGTTAATCTATCTCACTGGTAATTATATTTTTTTAGTAATAAAACATTGTCAGAACTAAACGCACCAAGTGTCAAATATTTAGTTTGTATTTGGAAAAAATTAAATTGTTAAAAAATCATGTGATTTTTCAACATAGTTGAATGCAGTGGTGGAAAAAGGCTGACCTGATGCGGGTTGGGGGTTTGGCTAGGCCGGGCCATGTTGGGCCCGACCCTACAACTCTATAACAACAGGTTAAGGGCCAAGCTGGGCCAACCCCATATTTTTTTTTAAATTAATTTTTTTTTTCACTTTTGTGTTATTTTTTTTTTAATTTAACTTTTCAAATATCAATTCAATTAGATTAAATTTTTTTAGTTGACACTTAACACTTAACACTTAACATTTCAAATATTAATTCAATTTTAATCCAATTAAATTGTAATATAGGAAAAAAAATAGATTTATTAATTTATCAAAAAACAAAACAAAAAATAAAAAAATTACAACAATTATTGTTTCGTTAAAAACCTCACCAAGAAAAACCAAACTGGGACAAAAACTTGGTAAGAAAAAAAGAATGCAATAATTGACAATTAATTTACAAATTACAAAAATACAATTTACAAAACAATTACTTTGAGAGTTGACTAGGACCTCCCTCATCTGTATCATCTACATCACAATATTGAAATAATTCTATTAAAGTTTCATCGACAGCCTCATATTGATTACGTTGGCATGACCGTTCCCAATCGCAAAGACATGTGAGAGCTTCAATCATTTTCGGTGAAAGTTTAGTCCTCCTTTCCGAAAAAATTCTTCCACTTGCACTAAAAGTTTGTTGGATGAGAAGGTAGAGACATGAACAGAGAACACATCGAGGGCAAGTCTAGATAGTACCGGGAAAATGATTTTTCTAGTTTTCCAATAACTCAAATATCAAAATTGTTATACTCAATTGTATCTATTGGTAGCACATCAGGGGTTCCCAAATACTGATTAAGTGCACTAGTCTACATGAAGAATGATGAGGAGGTTGTGCTTTGGGATTTGTTCTTCTTCCGCTCATAGTTTACCCCACTCCATATATACAAATCTGTGTCGTGGTCTCCTGGTTCTTGCACGATTATTATGTTGTCATCGTCTACGTCCTGGTTTCCAATCTCATACATGCGTTCATACTATGTATATACATCACCTAGTTCTTTCCTTATATTTTCTAGTTGATTGTAGTATTCTACTTCTTGTAAAATATTAATTAACCTCTTTAATGTGTATTCTGATCCCCCTAATTTAAGCTTATGATCAAATATGGCAACCAAATAATAAAGAAAAAGAACGAATTTCCAATATTTTTTAAATTTCTCTTCCATTGCTTTTATTGGTTCTACTAAATTTTCTTTATTTCGGTTTCGAGCAAATATACTTGAAATATTTACAGGTGTATCTAGTACTAAATGGCTGGTAGAATAATACATACCAGATGTCACTTTAAAACTTTTAAAAAATGTATGAAATATTTTAGCTATCTCCCAATCAACATCTACCAAAACATGAGGACCATTCTTATTTGTTACAAAATAATTAATTAAATTGGCATAAGGTAAACATGAATCGATCATTAAATAAGTACTATTCCA
>WYDK02000027.1:1541190-1552313 GCA_009867345.2 Toxicodendron radicans | reverse complement strand
TTGGATGAGGCTAGACCACCAGTGCCTGATATGGATGGTATGCGGCAAATGGAAAATCAGCAGACCAGTTCTATGAGGTGGAACTCGAAACCTGCCGGAGAGAACTTTAAGGGTCTTAAAGACAAGTGCAGCCTATGAGACATCAACCAACGAAACTTCAACCCAGAAATTTAATAGTCCACCGCCAATGAGCAATGATAATTTATCTCAGCCGACTGACAACCAGAGTAGCAAGATGGTAAACTTAGCTGGGAGCGCATCTCAACCAACTGCAGTTCAGAATATTAGAAATAGCCGGAGTGGAAAGAGCTTGGAGGGTTCAGCAGTGAAGGAACCAGACCCTTTGGATATTGTCAGAGGAGGTGAAGGCAGAGAGGTGGTTCCGAAGAGTTGGTCAGATAAAGGACATCTCGGAGTTGAGCCAGATCCCTGGCAAAGATTTCCCATCAATAATGCCAATGAGGAAAGGAGTAAACAGGTTTGTTGTGTGAGCAAGAGGAAAACGCCATTAGAAAGGAGGTTGACATCTCAGCAGTATCGAGGAAATCTTCCAATTGTAAGTTGTGATCATCATATAAAGAAAGAAAATGATAGTAACTGAGCACTTCAATTGTGTTATTCATTCTTTGATGTAAAATAAATTATTTTTGTTATCAAAATTTTGTTCGTTATAAACATCAGAGAAATAAGTCCTATTTACATAAAAAGTTGAAAAAAATCGAAGGAGTCTAGAAGGAAGCCATCGTCTTCAAAGATGCATTTGGCAACGCTGTTGGCTGGCTCCACTGGGATTTCTGCGAGACGATCTATGTAAAGGTGTTGATGTGGAAATCAGAGGCAGCGTCATTTGATCGTAGGAGGTCAGGAAAGTTCGATTGAATCTTTCTCGACCTCTTATGGACAAACGATGTCGCCCTTGCAGCTTTCCATACTGGAATCGTAATGTAGATTGTCGCCAAGCTTTCCTGGTCTCCTATGAACAAACAATGTCATCGTCCACTTCCACAACGCTGGCATTGGACATGCCTCCGGACGATTGCCATCCAGCGAACCCTCTTCAATTTGTTTGAGTCACTGTATAATTTGACGGGGCTTCAAAACTAGTCAAAGGCAATATTTAAAATAAATAAATAAAAAGGGAATAAGCAGTCCAACAATGACTATTCCATTAATGAATCAAATTACAGTCCTTGACTTTACAAAAGCATGCCATTACAGCAAGCAAATCCCAATGCATACCAGTAACTTAGAAGAATAAAGAGAAAAGGTAAAGGGTATTATGGGAAAGAGAGGTAGGATCTTATTCCAGTAAGAAGATCCTCAACATCTCAAATCTAATAAAATTTCCATACCATACATATATAATATAATTGACTGGTGAATCATCCAGCTAAAATGCTGCGTCTGATACACCAAGCTTCAAATAATGCTCTCCTTAAAATCATAAAACTGAAAGAGCAACGGCACAATGGGGCCGATGATATTGCCATTATAAACGAGTACCAAGCTAATAATACGACTCATATCTGAACCTCTGTATTCAATCAGTAACCGGAATTTGATACTAAAACGTTGTGTTCTTTTAGCCGCCTCTGGAACTGAGCTAAACGGGTTTGTAATTGCATGATGCCTGCAGCCTTCTGAGAAAGAATGGCGTTCAATCTAGCTACATAATCATCCAGTTGATTCCCTGGTTGATCTGCTTCAACCAATAGATTCATCTCCTGCAAATGCAAATATAAGTATTAATTATCAAACGTGCTTTTACAATATTCGCTTATGATTTCGTTTGAATTTTAGACATAAGTCGACCCTTAACCACTGCAGAAGGCAAATGATAATACCTCTCTAACAATATTCATTGTATCCTCCACTTGCTTCCGATGAGCATTTACAAGATTCTCTTCTTCCTGTGTACATCCAAAACAAAGTGGTACATGTCAACAAACTTCAACCACTATGTATATACATAATCATTTAGTTTGGCAAATTACCTGTAGAAGGGCATTCAATTCATCATCGGAACTTGAGTTCTTAAAACCAGATTTTGGTTGCTCCTTCCATTTTGTCTGATCAGTGGGTTTTCGTAACTTGTCTTCTGTAGGGAGATTGAATGGCTCTAACCTGCCATTTTTCTTCCATACTGGTTTCTCTGGTTCATAGGAATCTTCTGATGCATCAAAATCATCTCTTTCATTTTGATCAGGCCAAGCGTCAGTGTCATCCTCATAGGTAGATGCAGTTGGTAAAACTGAAGATAAGGGCAGAGTAGTTGATTCCTTGAGGTTTATAGTTGAAGACAGAATATCCTTTTTAGGATTGTTCCCTTTTGAAAGACTCTTCACCCTGGAATTTAAGTTTTATTAATTTATGAGGGTTGAAGGATGTGTTAAACTCATACAAGAATTAGTTTCATGATCGGATAATCGCATTCACCTGTCAGCATATCTTAAGGTGTTGAGAGTATGTTCACAAGAACCTGAGCTTGGTGAAATGCATGATATCATGACAGTGCGAGAATTGCCAACAAATGAATCCCTCAGAACCTCCGTTAATTTACTGCCTCTGAAAGGAATGTGACCCTGGTCATTGTCAAGAGCCCTTATGCATTCCTTTAATGCAAGTAAACTCTTATTAATCTCGGCACCTTCCATTCTGCATCATTCATTAGAAATAGCTAATTAATCAAATCTAATGGACCAATTATAAAGAACCAGATTTGTACAGTGCATCCTTCCAATTAAAATATCAACTATAAAGAAAACAATGTCAATAATGGATGTATAACACCATGAATTGGAATTTGAATTTAAGTTAAGAAATAAATTGCTGATAATCAGATTCAATGTCTAATATCTTCAATTTGTTTGCATGGCGTAGTTCATTCCGTATGAGATTCTACTTCGCATACGATAGTCTCCATATAAAGTAGGAAAAGGTGACTGATATAAGTGTAACTCAAAATCCGAAGGGACAAATTTATTCTGCACTTGAAACTGTTAAACATCTTTAGCACCTCCAGGAAAAAAGCTTACAAACAATCCAATCCCACTCAATTGACACAAAATGCAGAGACAAATATCCTACTTTTCATATACCAGCCACTGCTTCACTAATCTCCATATATTTTAAAATATCACAATTCGATCACAAGAAATGATCAACAGACAGCAAAACAGAAATCTGAACTACCAATAAAAGAAAAGAACAAAAAGATGATACCTTGTCTGTTTGTCATTATCTGTAGTATCAGCACCACGTTCACTTCCAGCAAGATCTATAAAGGAAAGTTTGCCAACAAGACGCGGAGGCTTTGATTCATTGCCATCAACTGACCTCTTAATAGCAAGCTGAAGTATGGCATGCGAGCGGGAGGATTCCTCATTAGCACCAGTCGTGCCCGTACTTCTAGAGGAATTACCTCTCTCAATGAGCTCCCTAATCATCTCTACATCTGATACCCTGTACTCTTGCAAACCCACAATGCAAACTTGCTGCTTACCATCCTCTCGCATGCAAAGTTTTCTGCACAAGTAGAGCTTTAGATTTTGAGCAAATTTCTGAACTGTTAAAACTTACTAGAATACCAGAAGTTGACAGGTTAAACCAACTTACTTCCGATCACTAAGGAGATCAAACAATTTCCCTCCATATATTTCAAAGAAGCTGACAAACAACTGAAATCCTTGGTTCCGATAAGTATGGTGCATCAACCTCAATATGTCTCTTGATGCTTTGAGGGGCAATGGTTTCATAGTATAGGTCTTTCCACTTCCTGAACAGGAAGAAAAATCAGATGAGTGAAGCTCATTTACAGCATTTATTCAATTTTTTTGACATGACTCTAAGAAAAAAATGACTACAAAACATCAAACTTTGGTGGCCAATAACTCATAAAATAAAGCACTGTATGGCATCTTTTGAGTTTAGGTTTAACCAATCATCACCACATAGATTTATAAAAATTTCAAAGTATATAAGAAAACATATGGCTCAACATAAAAAATTCCAGAAGAAAAGAACAATAAAAAGTTCTCCAACTGCAAGTCTTCAACAGTATCTATATAAGATTTGGAGTCAGCACTTCACCTGTTTGCCCATATGCAAAGCAAGTTGCTTTGGTGCGTTGAAAAATAATAGGAACTATAGGCTCCACAGTCTCACCATACACCTACAGTGAGTATTGAGACCAGGATAAGCTAAAAAGACATGAACTTTATCAGGAGGCAACTGTATTATATTTTCTTCAGGTTCATTTATTTGTTCTAGTTATATTCTCACCTCATCATTTGAAACCTCCTCATTCAGCACAGCATCAAAAACAAATTCATGCTTCTCAACATATTCTGTTAGGTCAACCTGCACATGTCAAAATCTAAAAGATCAATCACAGTATCTGAATGAAATACTTTTTTGAAGCATTGGGCTGTGTCTCTAGGCAAATAGAATGATGAACATATATAACACATCATAAAGGAAAACAAATAATTGCTTAAACCACCTTGGGATCACCTACCCTGGGTATTATATCCAATATATTTCTTAACCACTAAAGATTGTATGGACTCCAGTTTCAAACCCAGCCACATAGAGAATTTTTTGGGGTTATCAAGAGAAAAATATATATAAATTTATATTTCCTATGATTAACATTTCCTTATTTTTGTTATCCTCATTCACATAGGTTACCGCTTAGGACTCCAAAACAGGACACCCATATCTATGAATGGCTGGCTTCATCTTGGAGCTCCTTGTTCTCAGATGGCTTCTCTAATAAACTATAATATTAGAAGTGAAGAGAGTATCATATCATCAAGAAACTCACCTTAAGTTTAGTCTCATGAACTGTTATAGAATTAGAAAGCGTCTCAATAATATCCTCCTCATTCTTTGCCAACTCCTTTTTATTGAGAGGCCTCTTGCGCACCTGGAAAGCAAATATCACCAATAAATGTTTGAAACCTAGATGAAAGGCAGTACTCAACCCATGCCTCATGCGGTAAACATTGCAGTACAGGGAAACTCTCATCATTTCACAAGCTATTTATCAGCAAAGCCTCGTGTTAATAATAACATTTAGAATATAGAATGTATTAGAGTACATACCACAACTTTGATCTTTGCAACAGAACTAGCCTTCTCTTTGTCAGCAGCAAAGCTTTTCAGGAGGTTGTTCTCTGGCAAACCACGAGCTCTACCAGTCTGTTTATTGTTTAACATATAGGGTTCAGAGTCATCAAAGCTTCGGCCTCGGACAGGATTATATAGAGAGTTACCATCATACAGGCCTGTAACTGGCATCTATCCACATGAACATAAAAAATTCAGCATATCAATACATCAAAAACTATATTACTTCATTGCAACTTCTATTCAATTTCAAGCAACAAATGAAATCGACAATAGAAGGCAAAGCGTAGTGCACGTCAATTTGATGACATACTTGAATGATCAATATTTAATCCACTTGAATAAAATTAAAAGGAAATGACTACTGAAGGTTATATACTGTTTTCTTTGTCCTATTTGGAATGGGAATCAACAAAGTAACGTAAAAAATTGAGGGAAAAATAAGAAGAGGGAGAAACTATAGAAAATCAAAAACATTTAATCTGGAAGGTAAACTAGAGAATGTTTCCTAGAATTCAACACTCTTATTTACTTCCTTTTTCTAGTTACAGCACTTACACTGTTTGAGTGCTTAATGATCGATCTAGTCGTCATTATTCAATAATGAAGAACATTTTCAATTTTCTCACAAACTGAATGAAGTTTGAAGCCAAAAAAACTTTTCTAAGTGCAGTTTCAATCCTTCAAGAGAAAATACATGGAAAGAGAATAAACCAGCACAATGAATATATATATGACAGTGAACACTGAGACACACATGCACAAGTACATCTGTAAATCAAACAGACACTTGACTTCCTCACTGGTTCAAACTAAAATTGCATTGTTTGACTTCAAACCAATGAAGTTAAAGAGTATTAAACAGGCATACATACCAAATGCAAATCCATAATCATGATAAAATCAAAACCAGAGCGACATCTATTAGAGTAGACCCCTCACCCACCTCGGGAAGAAGTTCAGTATCAAAAGAATGCAGGTCCAAGAGCCCAGGACTGAACTCATTTGGTGATTGCTCACCACTCTTCCTCTGGCTTGAGGGCCGGGAACTAACTGGTGGTGTTGAAGGCTCCGTGTAAAACTCGTTTCCTCCATTAAAACCCCTCTGTCCAGTCCTATACATTCTCGAACCTTGCCCTCCTCCACCACCGGCACCGCCATAGAAATTATAGTCCTGCTCTCAATTCAATCACAAAATCATAACATCAGATCTATAAAATTCAAACATTTCAATTCCTCAATTTAAAATTTCATATTCATTTTTCTTTTCCTTTCCCGCATTTTCTCGGGAAACAGAAAATAAAACTAAAATCATAGCATAAGATCTAGACTCCAAATATTTCCATTCATTTACAAAATTAACACTTAGAGTAAATTATGTCATCAAAACTCATAAAGTTTCTTTACTTTGGCTGCATTTTCTCAGCATCAAACAGAAATCAAAACTAAAAACAGAGCATCAGATCCATAAAATCCAAACATTCACAATCAATCGCAAAAAAATCAACACTCTCCAAACTCTTCGTCACAAACTACATTATCAAAAAACTCATAAAAGTTTTATTTAACTTCTGCATTTTCTCAGCAATCAAACAGAAAATAAAACTAAAACGACTGCATCAGATCTACAAAAATCCAAACATTTCAATTCAATTAAGAAAGCAACACTCTCCAAACTCCTTGGTACAAATTACAATATCAAAACTCAGTTTTATTTTATTTTTTCATTTTCTTGCATTTTCTTAGCAACCAAACAGAAAGTAAAAACTAAAACCACCGAATCAGATCTGTAAAATCCAAAAATTACTATCCAATCACAAAATAAACTCTCCAAACTCCTCGGAAAAAAATACGTCATCAAAACTCACAAACTTTCTTTAACTTCCTATCATTTTCTCAGCAACCAAACAGAAACTAAAACATTCAAAATAAATAATGAAAAAAGCGAAGATCGGAACCTGAAGAGGAGGCATTGAATTGTTAGGCTGTTGCAAATGCTGAAGTCCAGCAGATTGAAGCCATCTCCCATTCGACGAAGTCTCCAGGAAGTTTTCGGACGACCACTGCCTCTGGTGGTGCACCTGCACCCCCGCCGCACCCGATCTCTGCCCTCCCTGCCTCCCGTTCATCTCCGCAACCAAAAATTGACTATCGTACCCCTCTCAGTAAAATGTCACTCAAAAACTTCGATCTTAAACTGTCTCTCTCTAGAGCCCTCGCTTTCTCTCTCTTTCTCTCTGTTTATATATATATATATATAATGTGTAATACTGAAGCTCTCGACGGAGCCTCTGTGCGTAAATTCAAATTAAAGTTTTGATTAGTTTTAAAACTTCTCCGTAATTAGAAATTAAACAGTAAAAAAAAAGAGAGAGAGAGAATTTAAAAGAGACGAAGAACAGTGATTTTGAAATGTGTACGAGGTACGTGCGAGGCACGTGAGAGCGGTTTTATTGAATGGGAGAACGGATGGGATGGGTGGTGGTGAAGGTGGAGAGAGAAAACGACGACGGTTTGGTGGAGCATGGGACCCAGGGAGGAAGGGGGACTGGGGGAGGGAGTGGATTTGATTTGAACTGAGCTCACCCACCGTCTCTCACATGGTGGGGCCGGTTTGTGTTTTTTTTTTTTTTGGATTTTGGACTTTTTTTATATTTTTTGCGCGCTTGACTTGTTATTCAAAATTCGTACTTTGGGAGGGATCTAACGAGGGGGTGACACGTGGAAGGGATGGAAGCATGTAACATGGAGTCATGTTATGTAACATGGTTGCTTAAGCATGCAGTGATTGGGTAATAAAGTCTGTGGACGGTGTCGTATTAAACACTTTGAGAAATTTATTGAAATGTGTTGTTACATTGACAACGTCCCATGATAAAGATTCTAGAAAAAAGGAAATTACTTTATGGTATGAGTATTATGTGTGATGTTATATGAAAGATCGCATTTTACCTTTTATAAAATAATATTATATATTATGTCAACACTACATAACACATTACGTAAAATATGTAATATAAAATATTTGGAATTTCATTTAAAAAGTGTAATATTAATTATGTAATATCAGAAAACATAATACTACACATAGAATATTTTTCATACAATTTGATATAACTAAATATGATTGACTGATTTTAAATTAAAAATAAATTTTCATCCAATCATCTTTTAATACATCATGTTGTATGAGAAATATTGTATAAAAATATTGTAGGTGTAGTATTACTCTATCAGAAAAAAGAATACAATTTTAATTTTATATGGTGAATTTATGTTTTTAGAATGGAATAAATCTCTAATAAAAGATAGTTAATGTGCGAGTACATCCCCTTCAACTCAAGTTAGTGAATGTATTAATATGAGGTATCGACAATAATTTTGATATTGATACTGAGGTAACGACGGATACGATAGATTAGCACGTCAAAAGTGATACTTTAAGAGGGTTTTGGACTATTATTTGACTATTTGTTTTAAGGAATTTGTGATAACGATGAATATGGTAAATTAAGACCATTGTTTTAAAATCCGAATGGGACTGGTCGGTTTGACTAGTCATAATTCTTGTTTGGTCTGGGTACATCCTAACCGTGATTATATAGCAGTTGAATTGAATTGATCCGGGATTAAACAGGTGAAATAATTTCAAATCGTTGGTCCGACCGATCAGACATGTGACATTAGCATGGCCTAATAAAATTCTAAAATTTTTCGTATCCCGATTTTGAATTTATTTTATTTATGTTATAGGACTATTTGTATTTTTTATTTGAATGAATTTATTTCAGAAATTTATTAATTATTAGAGTTTTAAAATTATTACATCATATTATGTCAACAGTCCGAGCCGGGGACCTATTTATTGACCGATATAAAAACATTGATTAAGACTACACTAGGGATATTTTAAAGAATTTGAACGGTAATATGTATTCTTTTAATTACTTATAGTCATTTGATTACTTGATGGTTAAATAAAGCTAATAATGATACGATGTATCATCAGCCAATCTTTATAAGGTCTTATCAAAACAATTATTTATTTTAATGTGTATCCAATTGTGAGTGAACTACATTTTTTCACCCAAATAATGACTTAATGACATTTTTTCGTCCATATATTTTTAAAATATCATTTGATTACTCAAATTTATATTCTATTTACTATCTAAGTGCCAACCTTGTCAATCATCGGTCAATTCCAACATTGTCGTGACTCCAAATCACCACAATTCTCTTTCCTGATCACCACTCACCAAAGTCCATTAAAATTTACTCTCGTCGACCTTGTCAATCGCCGACAATCGAGTGATTAGAGTTTATGCAACTGCGTCTCCCAAATCAAATTCCAACCAATCACCACCGAAATTTAACCTACCACCACCAAAAGACTTATTGGCCTCCCCTTTTCAAAATGCCCAACAACTTTGATCGAGTTTGCTCTCCATTCATTGCCGAATCGAAAATTTTATTTTGAGTAATAAACAGAATATAAATTTAGATAATAAAATAATATTTTAAAAATCTATAGATGAGAAAATGTCATTAAATCATTATTTAGGTGAGAAAAAGTCGTTTACTCTTATTTTTATAAACCTTATTCAAAAGAAAATATATGAAAATAGTTATATCAAAGTTACGGTAAGTCGTTTATTCTATCTCTCATGAATGCATTTCCCTATTATAAGATTACTAAATTAATGTTACATGGTACAAGTCCTATGATAATAATATTATAATCTCTTTCCATTGTCAGCATTGGTACGATCTTGTTATATTAAATGTATTGCTTCAAGTTGTAATAAGAAATTACATTATAAAATACACGTGTTAAAGGTCTAATCCAAAATTGATTCAATTTTATCGTCAACAAGATCACATTTCATTCAAGTTATTATTATACTATAACATTACAGTAAAACCTCTGTATAGTTTGAATGATATGATTAAAATAATTTTATTATTATGAGGAAATTATAATTTATAACTATTGTTTTATAACTCAAATTGGATCAGTCGGTTCGATAAGTTCGGAATATCTTAAACCCGATTATAACAATTGAACTTGATTGATCAATGGTTGAACTAACAGAATAGTATCGAATCATCAATTTGACCGGTCGAAACGGTAATGTTAACATGACGTCATCATGTCATAATAAAATTTTTAAATTCTTTAGATTTCAATTTTAGATTTATTTTATTTATGTTATAATGTCATTTGAATATTAGATTTGGTTGAATTTATATATAAATTTATTAATTATTAGAGTTTTAAAATTTTATTACGTCATGTTGATATTAGTATTGATCTGACTTAGGGATAGATCCCTTAACAAGATCAAGACTCACTTTGGACATAAAATTTTTATGATTATATAAAAATTATTTCTACGTAGATTTCACTAAAGAAAAGTTTTATTGTAACCCGAAGATCATAAATTTAAAAAATAAAATAAAATTTCAGTATGCAACAAAATAATTACTCAATGTAGCGTAAACTTGAAGTATGGTTACAACATTAAAATCACACGGCGTTGGTCGGTGAGCCCCATCTTGACCGTAAGTTACGACGACTATTCTAAGGTAGAAATTGATTCCCTGGGCCCCTTTGCACGGTGATGTATTTGATGCTCTTGTACTGGGAATTTTACAATTTTAATACTTTTTTGAATTTTATTTTAATGCTAGACTTCTTATAAATTGATTATGTGTTTGGTTCGGGGTAATATAAGATTACTCCGATAATATGTCTTTTAATTCGATCATTATCACGTTTATTTACTAAGTAATAAAATATTTTGATAATCTTCTAATACCGATTGTGATTACTGTTAGGACCGTTTGGTTCCGAGAATATTTTATTACTAAAAATATAGGATTACTGAGAATATATATTACCTTGAAGATTACTGAGTAATGTTATATTATTATGTTTTGTTAGATTGGTGGTATAAATAATTAATGTGTTTGGTTGGGAGGAATAAAAG
>WYDK02000027.1:1464757-1475082 GCA_009867345.2 Toxicodendron radicans | reverse complement strand
GTCCAGCAGACCTCTATCATTTGGGTTTGGCAACAAGCTACTCAAAATTCCATATTTTTGATGAGGATACAACAAACCTCCTTGCCAAAAAATCTTTTGTATTTTAGTATTTATACTGATTATAAAATTTATTAAACGAGTGAACTCATCACTCCGGTCTGTTAGATCCATGATTGTATTCATTAAACTAGTGATCATAGCTTGCACACGTGGTCTATGCGCACAACTTTTAATAACCATGGGAGTCTTCACAAGTCTTGCCATTTTTCTGTAATCAAATGTCTATTTGTTAAGTTTGACTTACAAACTCTAAGACTATGATTTAAAAAATAAAATAACCCTACCAAGATCATTCATTTTTTTTTTCGGTTCGTTAAGTTTGACCGTTAAAATTAATGGACAAACGTTGACTTTTAACGTGAGTTGACCACTGACCGGGTCCGTTTGACGGGATACCAAAACCCACTTGACCGTCTGACTGGATCCATTTGACTCGGTTTAAAAAATAGATTTGAAATTCAAATTTTGAATAAACGGTTACTATTTTAAATTTTAATTTCCAACTATATATCACAAAAGAAGATGGCCTTGTGGTGGAATGGGCTTGGATAAGAAATGGTGGCTTGGGTTTGAATCCCACTCTGCCACCATCATAGAATAAATATTTTTTTTTTATTTCAATAAAAAAAGTAAACGACATGTCATATCTTTGCACATAACATATATGACATGTCGGCTGGATGTCGTCCCTGACCTCCAGCCGGGTTAATAAGCGGATATTCGACCCGAATTCAACCCAATTCAGATTCGAATATTAAAAACATCATAACTTCTTTAATTTAACTCCAAATTTAGCGTATAATATATCGATGGAAAGCTCTTTGAATAAGGAATCTATTGATATAAAAATTGAAAACTAATTCAATTTATACTAGAAGTTATGACTCGTTTAATGTTACGGGTTTTACTAAAAAAATACAAAAACAATATGTCAAATGCAAATTGCTATTTCTACAACACTCCTTTATCATCATGCAAACAAACCAGCCCATCCTCAATAACTGGATTTTCACAATTTCTCAATTCAACAAAAAATCTTGGAAACAGAATACAAAAAAAAATGAACCAATGGCTCTGATACCATTGTTGGCAATTACACAAATTGCAATCCAAAATCATAAATGCATACATATATACATTGTAATCACATATATATAAAACGAACTACAATTGAAACCACAACATAAATACCTCGATTCCTTTCAAAGCACGATTACAAATTCAGAGAATTCAAGAAGAATACCAAAACTCTTCCTTTGTCAAATTTATTTTGTTTTGTTTTTTTTTTTTTTTTTTTGTTTTTTTTTTGAAAGAAAATTAATCCTTTTATATAGAGGCAACTGCTGTAGTTTGAAGTGGTAACTACTGTAGTTTGAAGTAAACTAAACGGGTGGGATCCCATCATGGGTGTCCCACCCATTTCCATTAATTACTTGATTAGATCATCAATTGATTAATTGATTAATTGATTGATAACAATTGATTGGATTAATTGATTGGATTGTCAATTGATCGATTAAATGATAATTTAATTGATTAATTATTATAAGTAAAATTTACTACAATTTACAATAACACAATGTACAAATTTAATTTAAATTTTAACTTAAACTATTAAAATATGAAATAAATATTTTTATTGGACCCTTAGAAAATTATCAAAAAAACCCCTAATGTTTTTGGGTTTTTATTGATATTTTTTGTTTGGGACAAGTCCCAAACCCCAGTCCCAGACCAGGATCGGGACCGATTCAACCGGTCCTGGTCCGATCCTGGGCTTGTAAAAGACAGATCCCAAAACCAGACCCATGGCCTCTAATCATAACCATCAAAATATAACATTTTATCATCAATAGATTTATCGGTTTGAACCACTTTTTATTCATTGTTAAAATATAAATTTAATTAATGAAATAATACTTTAAAAATCTGTGATCTAGAAAGTGTTATTAAACTATTATTTGACAAAATCTATGTAGGTAGATTTATATGGTACAAAATTGTGAAAGAAGAAGCAAATCGAAATTGTTTTACATGTAATTTTTAATTTTTAATAATGATATGAATTATTGGATTATTTTAGGACAAATATTTAAGGGTCTCTTTATTTTAATTTTTATTCATTATCCTATTCATTATCATATTTTAACAAATATTAATACACATTTTTTCACTAATATTATTATCCAAATTATATCTTATCAATACATATTTTTTATAAATATTATTTAAATATTATTTTAATCTAATCATATTTTAACAAATATTAATATATTTTTTTATAAATATTATCTAGATATTATCTAAATACTATTTATCTGTTATTTATCAAATATTATTATTCTAAATATTATTAAAAAACTAATTAATCTAACCCTTAATATTTTTGTCATTTCATTTTCGTGAAAGATGGGAAGAGTTATTGTTGGGAGTTTTAATCCAAATGGAAGTCATTATGAGGGTTCGTGGTGTGAGGAAATACCACATGTTTCAATATCTAATTGTCATAAACGTACAGAAAATTTATTAACAAAAGACAAAATCAAAGATCTCAATCTTTGATTATTCAAATCATACTCGATAAGTATTAAATGTATGGTTATTAATATGTTAATAAATATTTCATGGAGGATTATTATTTAAAATCCTTTATTTCGTGAGGATCGTAATATGGTGATTTTAATATTTTATTTAATAATCTAATAATTAAAAAAGGTAATAAATACATTTTTTCAATCAGTCAATTAACAAAAATGTATGGTTATAACAATAACAGGATTTGTAGAAATATTTTTGCGAAAGTAATAGCATTATTCTTAAAATTAATTAGTAAATATTTTATTTGATGACGTCACCTCTTAACAAAAACCAATAGTAAAGCTGACAAAACTGGAGAAGTGTTTACTTATACAGTGAAGCTGGAAAGTTTTCCAAAAGTGCTTTTGTGAGTCTTCTTCTTCTTCTCCATTTTCTGTGGTGATAAAATAGCATCTTTTTTGTGCTTTGATTTTTCAACTTTATGCATGGAACTATACAAGTCTTTGTATGTTTGATTGATGTTCATTCACTTGAAGTATTCCTTTTTCTAACTTGCACTGATTATAAAGTGAGTTATTTTCTTGTTTTGGTTTTTTCAAGAAGAAGCTTTTATTGGATCACAGCTGTTAGAGAGCCTAATCTTTATCTCTAAGCTTTTGGGGTTCATTATTGTATGGTCCATAACTTTTGCCATCAATCTTGTGGTCTTAAAAATCAACAAATGGTTCCTGGAAACAGAAATTGTTAATCCAGACTTGTCATTTGTGATATAATGTTGTGTTGATATGATTTACGCCGCATTGATGAACTCTGTAGCCAGTCAAAAAGGGCAAAAAAATGGAAAAAAGTGTTTATGCTTTTGTGTTCGTGTATGCTTTTTACTCCAAGTTTAAGTGAGACATATGATGGATAACGATGATGATGGAGCACAGAACCTAACGATGAAAACCTTTTCCAATTGCTCATTTTATTCGGACCATACACAAATTACTATGGAAACAATCCACATAAAGAAAAAACTTTTGGCGATTGGCGCTAGAAGTGCCAACAAGGTGTAGCGATTAACAATTTCAACTTTTGTTTATATTGACAGCTAAAAAAGGGCTTTCTTCTGTTTGTGATAATGGAGGGAGAGATCGAAGAGAAGCTTTTGAGACAAGCAGAAGAGAATCATGTTGAAGAGGAAATAAATCTCAAGGACAAGGTGTGGACTGAGACTAAAAAGATGTGGATTGTTGCAGGTCCTGCAATTTTCACACGATTTTCGACATTTGGGATAAACTTAGTTAGTCAAGCCTTTGTCGGGCACATTAGCTCAACTGAACTAGCTGCGTACTCGCTTGTGGTTACTGTCTTCTTGAGGTTCGCAAATGGCATCCTGGTATGCACTTGCCATTACATTCATTCTTGAATTGGCGTTTCTGGATTTTGTGTTTGTTTCGGATTGTTCATTGGCTAGAATGGTGCACTTTTTTTCTTCCACAGATGTATTATGACTCATGGTGTATATGTTTGATCTTAATATTGTTTTGCTTGTATTACTTATTGTGTTTATTTTTGCAGTTGGGGATGGCGAGTGCTTTGGAAACGCTGTGTGGGCAAGCATATGGTGCGCAACAGTACCACATGATGGGAATATATCTTCAAAGATCATGGATAGTTTTGTTCACTTGCTCAATCTTTCTTCTCCCAGTGTTTATCTTTACTGCTCCAATTTTAATTGCTTTGGGCCAGGAAAGAGAGATTGCAGAATTGGCAAGAGTCGTTTCTTATTGGCTAATTCCTGTAATGTTTTCATTCATAATATCCTTTACCTGCCAAATGTTCCTACAAGCACAGAGCAAGAACATGATTATCTCCTACTTGGCAGCATTTTCAATTTCAATTCATCTCCTTCTTTCATGGCTTTTGACTGTGAAATATAAGTTTGGAATTACAGGGGCAATGGTATCGACAGTTATGGCATATTGGATTCCAAATGTGGGTCAACTTATGTTTGTTATTTGCGGTGGGTGCCGTGAAACATGGAAAGGTTTTTCCATTTTTGCTTTCAAAGATCTTTGGCCTGTAATGAAGCTTTCACTGTCATCCGGGGTCATGCTTTGGTAAGCTTATAATATTATCGTCGCACTGAATGTAATGTATTATTTTTGTTATATTGTTGCATAATGGACCTTTCCTTGTTCTGTCAATCAGCATGTTAATTGAGTTAGTTTTCTGCTGTCCTTGACAGTCTTGAGCTCTGGTACAACACAGTATTGATTCTTCTAACTGGAAACCTGAAAAATGCTGAAGTTTCCATTGATGCTCTCTCTATTTGGTAATTGATTCATCGTCTCCTCTCCCTATGGTTGTTTCAGGATTCACTTTCCTATTCTGTTTTTCAGTTTAAGGTTACATCGGCTAATTATCCATCTTGGCACATTCTTGTTAACAGCATCAATGTCAATGGTCTCGAAATGATGATATCCCTTGGTTTCTTGGCTGCAGCAAGGTATCATCAATTGCGTAGGACTCTTGTGGTTCTCTGTAGATCATTACTTGAAGTGACCATAGGCCATTAATTACCATAAAAAAATTTATTCGACCTTTTAAGTGGCATGATCTTGCTTTGAGTTACCGTAAAATTTCCATCTGATTATACTTGTGTAGCCTAATGACAGCTATTATTCCCTGACACCAATTGCCTAGAAACATTATTTCTTGAAAAATGTGATCACTCAATTGAGTGAAGTATTCATTACAAAGGGGAATATTACATTCCTTTAACTATACCTGCTTACAACTGAATAATATCTTCAATCTTGTTTTGGATGTAAAATCTTCAGTGTTAGGGTCTCGAACGAGCTTGGACGAGGAAGCTCAAAAGCTGCAAAGTTCTCCATTGTAGTAACAGTTTGTACATCACTTTCCATTGGATTAGTATTGTTTCTACTTTTCCTTAACCTCAGGGGGCGTCTAGCATACATATTTACTGACAATCATGAGGTGGCTCAAGCAGTAGCAGATCTCTCTCCACTTCTGGCTCTCTCCATACTTTTGAACAGTGTGCAACCAGTGCTCTCCGGTACCGTTTACCTTCTTTGCAATGGCTTATACTTTTTGATAATTAATACCAGTCATTATACATATGATGATTATAATCAATTAATGCCTGATTCTCGACTCGAAAAGGGAAATTCCAAACATTAAGAATAAATATATGTAACCAAAAGAATTTTGAACAGGAGTCGCTGTTGGTGCTGGATGGCAAAGCATCGTGGCATATGTTAACTTAGCATGCTACTACCTGATTGGGATTCCTGTTGGAGTTGTGCTTGGTTATATTTTCAAATTAGAAGTCAAAGTGAGATATTATTCTTTTGTTAAAAAAAAAAAAAAAACACCGACTCTAAATCTTAATTAGGCATGAAATAAAAGTTTTTAAATTGAGATAATTTGTTTTGTAGGGTGTGTGGATGGGAATGTTGTTGGGGACATTTGTTCAAACTATAGTGCTTAGTATTATAACCTGGAGAACTGATTGGGATAAACAGGTATTATACGTTTCCATTTTGGTGCCAAATTACAAGCATATATAATTCTTTGCTTTAACATGATATAATTTGTAAACAATATGAATTTGTGCAGGTGATTATAGCTCGAGAACGCGTTAGCAAGTGGTTTGTAGCAGAATCTGCAGAAGAATCAATTCCCAGGAGACAAGGAGAATGAGATTAAGCTTCTTCAATTGCCACTACTCTTTAGGGGCGTTTGATTTAGAAATATTTTATTATTGAGAATGTTATATTATTGGGAAGACTGATTACCTTGAGATTACTGAGAATCATATTAAAAATATGTTTGGTTAGATAAGATTAAATTGATGAATACGTTATAATAATATGTTTGGTTGGAAAGAATAAAAGATTAATGCAGTCTCATTTTACTAAATTGTCATTATACTATAATATTATTAATATTATTATTTTTTTATTATTTATTTTTATTTTATCATTTAACCTACATTTGAGACCTGTGATATTTTATTATTTGGTGGTGATTGAGACCTTTGATACTTTTTAAAATTGTATTTAAAACAATGACATTATTGTTTAAAAGTTTTAATAATTAGGGGTAAAATTGTAACAAAATTAAGGTTAATTCATGTAAAATAAAAGTCTTTTTTTTGTCTAAAAAATTAATTTATGAGGTTATAGAAGTCATTTCGTAAAGTTAGACTACTTGTTATTTGATAGACATATGATGATATTTGTGTTCAAAATGTTTAATAAGTAAGGGTAAAATGATAATACTATTAGTATTACCTTGATAATAAAAAAAAACACCCTTTCACTTGGTAATTGAATTACCCTCGGGATTATATCTACAATAACCACTATTGGTGTTTGAAGATTACCAGAATTTTTTTTTATTTTTCAATTAAACATGAGAGTTCTAGGATTAAAAGATAGATTACTCTTGTAATCTTTATTTACCTCGAACCAAACCCACCCAAATTCTTTTGTTACTTAATTACCTTGAATTGAGGATCTTGGTGGTTCAATAGCTAGAATTAGAGCTAGAAATTTGGGCGGGTCGAGTGGGTTCGGGTCATGTTAATGGTAGGTTGAGCCCGCCTGCATGTGTGGGCCAAGTTAGGCCCGTCCATGCGAGTTGAAAGGTCAGCCCAACCCGGCTCGGTAACCTAACCCCGCGGGTTAGGGTGCGGGCTGGCCCACCAATAAATATTTTTAAAAATTTTTTAAATGATTATAATTTATTACAAATTTAGAATTGATAAATTGGTTAGTATATATTAATTGATTAAAATTGATTAATTGATGAATTGATTAGAGTTGATTAATTGATTATAATTAATTAATTGATTAATTGATTAGTATTGATTAATTGGTTATAATTAATTAGAATTGATTAATTGATTATAATTGAATCATTGATTAATTGATTAGTATTGATTAATTGATTATAATTTATTAATTGATGAATTGATTAAATTTTTAATTGATTAGAATTGATGAATTGATTAAGTGATTAATCAATTGATTAATTGATGATTTGATTAGATTTGATTAATTGATTATTGATTATAATTGATTAATAGATGAATTAATTAGAATTGATTAATTAATTATAACTGATTAATTGATTAGAATTGAATCAATTGATTAATTGATGAATTGTTGAATTGATGAATTGATGAATTGATTAGAATTGATTAGAATTGAATCAATTGATTAATTGATTATAATTGATTAGTTGATTAATTGATTAATTGATTAATTGATTAGTATTGATTAATTGATTATAATTGATTAACTGATGAATTGATTAAAATTGATTAATTGATGAATTGATTATAATTGATTAATTGATTAAAATTGAATTAATTGATTAATTGATTATAATTGATTAATTGATTGGAATTAATTAATTGATTAATTGATTATAATTGAATCAATTGATTAATTAATTAGAATTGATGCATTGATTAATTGATTAAATAATTAGTATTAAATATTATTATGTGAATAGTATTGATTAATTAATTAATTGATTATAATTGATTAATATTGATTATATGATTAGTATTGATTAATTGATTAATTGGTTATAATTGATTAATTGATGAATTGATTATAATTAATTAATTAATTATAAATTAAAAAAGTTTTTTTTTTGAAAAAAGTCAACCTGCCATGTTGACTGTTGCAACCCGCCAGGTCGGTGGGTTGAGAAAATCAGGCCCAACCTGCCCTACATATAAACCCTTGCCAACCCACCCCCATGTAAGGCTGAGTTGGGGGTGGGTTAGGGGCGAGTTAAGACGGGTCGGGTTAGGGTTGACCAGCCTAACCCAACCCAAATTTCTAGCTCTACCTGGAATTAGATTTTGTTTTCAACTTTACAAATATCACTAAATTTCCCTCAACATATTACTACTGTTTTTTATATTGTTTTAGAGTGCTACATTTTGTTGAAAGAAATTTGGTTTTTGCCCTTTCATTATCTCTTCTCTAAACGCAACCAACTCAATCAAAGGATTTATGTTTGACTAATAACATTCATAAAAATCCATCATTAAAGCTCTATCGTGTCATCCCTTTCATTGTTAATAATTGATTGGGTAAGATGACCATAAGGGGGCGTTTGGGTCATATAATGTTGTATTACTGGGAATGTTAGATTAAGAAGAAGATAGATTACTTGAAAGATTACTGGGAATCTTGTATGAAATGTGTTTGGTTGGAAGGTTTAGGTTTGTTGTTATATTCTATTAATATGTTTGGTTGGGTTTAATAAATGTGTAGGTATGTTATATACATTACGTAATTGCCCCTTATTTTAAATATTATTATTACTTGACAACAAAACATGGTAATGCAACTAATATAATATCACGTAACCTCATTTATCTCATATAACCATGAACCAA
Source organism: Toxicodendron radicans (assembly GCA_009867345.2). Lineage (NCBI taxonomy): Eukaryota > Viridiplantae > Streptophyta > Magnoliopsida > Sapindales > Anacardiaceae > Toxicodendron > Toxicodendron radicans. The sequence continues at coordinate 1,466,048 of WYDK02000027.1, read as the reverse complement.
ACGCCCCCTAAAAGTTTCTATCCATCTTCCCTTCTAAATCTAAGAACAAAATAAGTTCGTGTGGTCACATAAATAAAATATTTAAAAAATTACTAACTCGCTCTAGTATTTTAATTTTGATTGAAGTCTACTTTTATCAGAAGTTACTCTTCTTGATCCAAGTACGAGTACGAATAAGAAATGTAGTAGAAAAAAAAAGAAACAAAATTTAGTATAATTATCAAATAGCTTGTTTTCGGTGATAATAAGGGGGCGATTGATTCAGTGTAATATAAGATTAATTTGGTAATCTTTCAATTAATCCAGACATTACCTTGTTTAGTTGTCAGATAATAAAAGATTTTGACAATCGCCGTTATGACGCACGATCTGTTGGATTTGGTCGGTCGTGCGCTGATTTGGCCTATTCCGGTAAGATCCATCATGGATTTGGTCAGAAAATGTCATTTTTCGCCAGATCCATGCTAAATTTGGTTAAAAATGATTGGAAACTGCCAGATTTGATCTGACTGTTTTTGGAGCAAGATAAATAGTTAGATGTGATCGTTGATCTTGCGCTGGAAACGGCTAGATCAAATTTGGCCATTTCCACCATTTTCGGGCAAATCAAATTTGGCAGTTTCTGGCTGTGTTCGGCTACAACTGGCATGGATCTAGCCGAAAATGGCATTTTCTGCTAGAAAAGGCCAAATCGGCGTATGATTGGCAAGATCCGACCTGTCGTGCACTGTAACGGTGATTGCCGACCTTGACCAACTGTGCTGGCTAGCAACCGACAATCTTGGTGCAATAAAATACATAATAATAATAATAAATAATAATATTAAAATATAAGGGCAATTTAGCAAAATGATCCTCTAGAAATCTTTAATTCCTCCCCAACCAAATACATTAATTATTTATACCCACCAATTTAACCAAACATAAATATAATATTCCCCATTAATCTTCAAGGTAATATCTTCATAGTAATTGATGGTGTCAAATTAAACCTCGCAAGTATACGAATTGTGTTGCAATAAAATGTGCACAAGCAAGGGTCGAATCCACAGAGATTTGTAAGTGCTTTACCAACTTAAAAACTAAATCTTAATTCTTTAGCATGAAATTAAACAAGGATCAAATTACGATTAAAACACCTAGAGTTAACAGGCAACTAAAAGCAATTAAAGTAAGCAGGAATAGAAAGATAACAGTTAATAAAAGGGCTTCATTATCCAATTTCACCATCATTATCCGACTTGACAATTTTAATCACATTACCAATATCTCAAATCTACTCAAGGGTTAA
>WYDK02000027.1:1439752-1455476 GCA_009867345.2 Toxicodendron radicans | reverse complement strand
TTTATTTAAAGAAAATTTTATTGAGTTTTATTAACAGTTTCTCAAAAACTCACCCTCCTTTCGGAACCCGAGTCCCATAGAGCACCCAGATCCGGTGGGGTAAGGGCCACCCGGGAGGGGGTGTGACGGGAAGTATGTGCTTAATTTTTTGTTCGAAACATATATGCTTGGGTGTAAACCCATTGACACTCCTTTAGATGCAAATATCAAGCAGGCTAAGGAGGGGGAACCAGTGAATCTTGAGCAATATCAGAGATTAGTTGGGAAACTAATATATCTTTCTCATATTTGTCTTGACATTGCTTACGTTGTGAGCCTTGTAAGTCAATACATGCACGATCCTTATACAACTCACTTTGACATTGTGACTAGAATTATTCGTAATTTGAAAAAGACACCCTATTAAGGGATTTTATTCAAGAAGCATGATCACTTAAAGGTAGAGGAATACAATGATGCTGATTGAGGTGGGAGTATTGATGATAGACGATCTACTTCTAGATATTGCTCATTTTTCTGGCGGTAATCTCCTTACTTAGAGGAGCAAGAAACAGAATGTAATTGCTCGATTGAGTGCAGAAGCAGAGTTTAGGGCGATGGCTCGAGGGATGTGTGAACTTTTGTGGCTTCATAGTCTTCTTAGTGATCTTGGTTTTCCTATTCAAAAGCCAATGATGCTTTATTCAGATAGTAAGTTAGCAATTAGTATAGTTAACAATCCAGTCCAGCATGATCGTAATAAGCACATGGAGATAGACTATCACTTCTTCAAAGAGAAGATAGAAAGTGGTCTTGTATGTACCCTATTTGTTACTTCTCTAGAGTAGATAACAAATATCCTTACAAAGACAATTACTCGTTAAGTGTTTGACCATCTCCAATTGAAGTTGAGCATGTACGATATACACGCACCAACTTGAGGAGTGGTGTTGGAATATTTTGTATTTGACTAATCTTTTATATTTGACTAATCTTTTATTTTTAGTAGTGATTAAAAGTGATTGAAATCAATCACATGATTATGGGGATTGATTTCAATCACGTGATTATGAGGATTGATTCCATGATTATTGATCACATGATTAAGAGGATTTGATTTTAATCCCATGATTATGGGGATTGATTGATTCCCTGCATAGTGTAACGTCCCACATTGGAAACGCATTGAGGAAGGTCTTGGGTTTATAAGGGGGGGACTACCTCCACTTAATAGGTCAGCCTTTTGGGTGTGAAACTCTCTGTCCATGTCAGAGTGGTATCAGAACGGACTTAATCCTTCTTCCGATGTCCCGCCAAGCACCCACACAGAGGTGTCCACGTGTGATTGTGGGTCCACAGGAGAGTAAAGTGGACAGATAGGCAAGATGACCCACCTATGACTAGGGTGTCACATGATTGGATGGGAGAAAATATAACGTCCCACATTGGAAGCGCATTGGAGAATGTCTTAGGTTTATAAGGGAAAGAATACCTCCACCTAATAGGTTAGTCTTTTGGGTGTGACACTCTCTATGTCCGTAACAATAGGCTATATATAATGTAAGAATCAATCATGTAAAGACAGAATTCATTTCTAACTCTCTCCATCTCTTTCTCACAATTTCTTCAAATTCACCGGCATCCTTGCGTATTTCAAACAAATACCAAAAGAAATATACACATAGATAATAATCATTTAACAATGTTTAAAACATTTAAGCAACCTCATTTCAGTTCTAGGTTTGCTCTTACATTAAATACTCTAGTATATGATGTTATATGCACCAATAAAATGATTTTCACATTTTTTTTTTAAATACGTATATTAATATTTTCAAATTCAGATATTTATTCAACATATTCTCAGAGATTTCTCAAAGCTTTGATTGAATGAAATATACAATGAAAACACATAAATTTGTTTAGAGTTGAAGAATGAATTTTTCTAAATTTTTAATAATATATGTACTTAAAAAATAGGTGCATATAACCCATACATTTAATTATTGCTTCCTGTTTTTATAATTATTCTGCAAACTTACATATTTAAACCAAACCAAACCAAACCAAAACAAATCACTCCCCACTCTTGTGTGAGCAGGAATCGACCCCAAGACCTTTTATACAATCCAAGAGATCCAACTAACTAAATTAGCTAGTAGTCTAGTACCCACATTTAATAATTACTTCCTAATAGTTGCTAACATTAGAGTTTTCTACATGAAAAATAAATAAACGACAAATGTTTTAAAATAACTTATGCAAGAGAGTTCTATCTTTCAGTGAGACATAGCTTTTCTTCCTTTTTACCTTTCGCTAGTTGACAGATCTCTAATGGCAGCTGCGGAAGATCATCTTCTTGTGCAACTGACGTCTGTACTTGGATACAAGCCTATTGTATCATTCCAACATTTTAGTCAAAATTCTTGCGTGGAAGAACTAATGGTATACGATGCGAGAAAGCATGTTCAAAATTTGGAAGAAGAATCATATAAGCCAGAAGCCATGCTCATATTTCAGGCAAACTCACTCAATGCACTTCCTTTGGCTCTGCTGCTTCAATCTTTGGAACATCATCGCAGCTTAGGGTTGGTACTGGTGTTTTGATATCAACAGATGCCACCTTCGCAGCTGTTTCGTCAACAGATGATAACTCACATTTATCAGAAGCTTCAGAACATGGGTCTGAAGCCAACGAATCTGACAGTTGTTCTGAAGCCAATGAATCTGACAGTTGTTCTGAAGCCAATAATTCTGGTTCATGTGATTGAGATGCAACTGATAATTGGATAATTGGTAGAGAAGATCCAGAGTTCATGATGTCAGACTTTTTAGCATCATCCTCCCTCATACGTTTTGCATATGCCTCATAGTTGAACCCAGCAGTGTTTTTCCCTCCAAATACGGATTCCAACTTATCCATATCAAAAAGAGCTTCCATTATCTTCTGGCTCTGAATGTCATCAGAGTAGGCAAACCTCACTTTTTTGTACGTCTTCGGCTCAAGGAAAGGTTTCACCAACTGTAACAAAAAATATGTTTCACCATAAGTCTCATAAAATAGATTATATCAAAGTTCACAGCAACTTTGCTTGGCACAGGGAGTTGACACAGCGTAGACATTAATTTTTCATTTTTCAGCAGCTTTATGATGAAAAAGCTAGCAATATTTTCTATACCATCGTTATGCTCATTCTTCAAATTCAGATAAAAAAAAAATAGGAAAATGGTATGGAATTCTGATAGGAACCCAGCCCAGGAGGGAACAGGTCCAAATGGAAGCATGGATAAGCCCAGCATATGGAGAGTTTATACTAGAAGGATGACGAGGCCAGAGAAGGAAAATCACTTGAGAGGCGATGAGGTGGATGAATTACCATTACCACAAGATTAGGAGCAAAGGCAATCTAATAAAGAGAAGGGGACACCTGGCATTGGGGACCAGGAGCAAGCAGAAGGAAATCTTATTTAGAGGAAAAGGAGCGTGAGAGGAAATGAGGGGAGAGAGACCCATTAACATTCGGCTGTAATAGCTTGGATCTGAAGTTTTCTTCAGCATGGGAGTGTGATGAGATCAATATCACATTAGTGTATGGGAGGATAAATAAAGGTGTGAAAAAGGGATGAGGGGTGATTTGTCAGGCAGTGTGCGTGAGTGTGAGTGTGGTATTAGGTTGATGAGAGAGTGACAAGTGGCAAGTGGTGATTTGGAGAAGAGGCTGAATTCTGTTATGGTGAGAGGGTGAGAAGAATAAAAGGGAATGTCCGGGATTTGGAGAGGATTATCCAGAAAAGTAAAAAGGGAAAAGGGATGTGGAGGTGCTGGCCCTCGAAGTCCAACTGGGTTTCTTCTACTCTTAGCAAAGTTACTGTTACTGTTACTGTTATGGTTCATGTTTATCTTCATTTTGTGTTGAATTGTAGCTGTAGATGAATGTTATTGGAGTTGAGTTCTTGTAGTGTGTTATCATTAATACAAAGGATTGAGGTTATTCAATAGTGATTGTGTCTCTTGATTTATTCTGGTGTGATTACTTTGTTTTGGTGTTTCTGATAACTCTGATTGTTGACGATTGTGGATATAGAAGAGTCTGGGACTCTGGGTTGTGGTATTTTTGGTTGCTTATTGTAGGTGAAGTCTGGGGTATCTAACAAATTGGTATCAGAGCGTGGTGACGATAGGGGTATGGTTGGGACAAGGATGGAGAATAGATTGGAAATTCTAGAGAGGGATATGGGTACGATGAGGGAATGCATGTTAGAAATGCAAGCTTGGATGAGACGGCGGGATGAAGCATAAGCTAGGAGAGTAGAAAGAGAAGGGTCATTGGAAGTACCTGTTAACCAGAATCGAAACCCAGAAGAGGAGAATGGTGAAACCCACGCCAATCCAAACAGAGAAACTGACGCAAATCTGAATGGAGAGAACCTCGGTAATGAGCAAAGTCGACCGGAGTTTGTTGGCCTGAAATTGGATGTTCCGCTTTTCTCAAGAGAGGATCCAAATGGTTGGCCATTCAGGATTGAGAGATATTTCAATGTTTATCGAATCCCAAAGACTAAGCGGCTAATGACGACAACGGTGTGCATGGAAGGAGACATGGTGAACTGGTTTCAGTGGATGGAGGTTCAAGCTCCGGTGAATTCCTGGGCCACTTTCAGATTCGCCCTTCTCCATAGGTTTAGTGGGTCTCAAGAGGAAAGTCCTTACAAAGCTCTTATGGCGATTAAACAAACGGGGTCTGTGGAGGAGTATCGTCGGAAGTTTGAGGTGGCGTCTGCTCCGTTGAAAGAGGTTAGGGAAGATATTCTTTGGGCTACTTTTATAAACGGGCTTAAGCCCAAAATCAAAGCTGAATTGAGATTGGGCAGGCCTGAAACGTTAGTCCAATTTATAGAATTAGCCCAAAAGATTGAGGAAAAAAATTGGGCTTTAGAGGAGTTGAAGGGCGGGCTGAATAAATATTCAAGAGCTAATGGGCTGAGTGGGTTTAGTAAGGGCTCCAATTCTTTTGGGTTTTGGTCGGGTCGTAATTTAGGATCCAATGAAATGGAAATTCGATCGCAAAACCAATAGCAATAATTCTCCAACACAACCAAAACGAGTAACTTTCAAGATCAACAGAAAAATGCGACTCACAATCCATCAATTAAACGGTCCTGGGGAGAACGATTTCCCAACGTTAATCCGAATTGTCAAAGAGATAGCAGCTCCAATGTGCATCGACCTTTAGAGCAAAGTCATCCTATTCGTAGAGAGTTTCCGTTCAAACACATGACTGAGAACGAGATTCAGAGGAAAAGAGAGAGAGGTTTGTGCTTTAGGTGTGACGCAAAGTTTTTTCCCGGTTACCATTATGGGGAAAGACAGTTTCAGATTATCCTTGTGGATGAAGAGGAGGAAGAATCCGATTCTGTTAGTGTGGGAGAAACAAATGAAGAATCTGAAGAAGCTACCCAGAATGATATTGAACTTTCACTTAGCTCCATGGTGGGAATTAACTGTCCACAAACCATGAAGTTAAAAGGTACGATTCAGGGTACTGAATTAATTATTTTGATTGACAGTGGGGCATCTTGTAGAGAGGTAGTTGAGGAAGTTTATTCTGGTGTTTTTTGATGATATTCTAGTATACAGTAAGGCCATGGAGGAGCATGTGCAACACCTAAAGATTACCTTCCAGAAGCTTTAGGAAAATCACTTAGTTGCCAACCGCTCAAAATGTTTCTTTGGACAGCAAAAACTTGAGTATCTTGGGTACATTATATCATCGAAAGGAATAACAATTGACTTTTCAAAAATTGATAGTATTCTCCAATGGCGAATTCCAAAAGATTTAAGAGCTCTACAGGGGTTCCTTGGCTTGACAGGGTATTACCGCAGGTTCATAGTTGGTACGGGAAAATTGCAACTCCTTTGACAACATTGTTAAAGAAAGATGCTTTTAATGGAACAGTGAAGCGCAAAGGCCACTCAATGAATTGAGACAGATTATGACCTCAGTATCGGTCTTGGCAATGCCAAATTTTTCTAAGAAGTTCGTGAATGAGACAGACGCTTCTGGAAATAGTTTAGGGGCTGTTTTGATGCAAGAGAGCAGGTCATTGGCATTTTTGAGTAAAGGGCTATCGATGCAGTCTAGACTTAAGTCAGTTTACAAGAGGGAACTTATGGCAGTGGTCATGGCAGTTCAGAAATGGCGACACTACTTATTAGGTAGACACTTTGTGATCAAAACAGACCAACAGAGTTTACACTTCCTAAATGAACAATGGCTATTGAGTGAAGATTAGCAAAAATGGGTGATGAAATTGATGGGACTGCGCTTCGACATCCAATATAAACCTGGTCAAACCTGGTCAGGAGAATAAGGTGGTTGATGCTCTACCTATGAGGCTTGAGGTCAGGGAATTTAATGTTGTATCAATGGGTTGTTTTGTCGGGTTAGAAGATCTGGAAAACGCGGTTCATCAGGATGCCAAGTTGAGAAAAATAATGCAAGAACTGATTGTTAACCTCACTAGCCGATTGCCATTCAAACTAGTAGGGAACCATTTGATGTACCATGATCGGTTGGTAGTGCCACGCACCGGGGATCACATTCAGACTTTATTACATGAGTTTCACTCATCTCCAATCAAGAGACATTCAGGGTTCTTTCGCACATACAAACGCCTAGCCAACGTAGTGTATTGGGAATGTATGAAAAAAGATATTCGGGCATTTGTCGAAGCATGTGAGGTTTGCCAAAAGAATAAATATCAAGCTCTAAGTCCAACTGGCCTATTGCAACCACTACCCATTCTGAACCAAGTGTGCGAAGATATATCCATGGACTTCATCACGGGATTACCAAAGGCCTTTCAGGTTGATAGAATCTTGGTTGTAGTGGACCGTTTGACCAAGTATAGCCATTTCCTCACTTTGAAGCACTCGTACACTGCTAAGGATGTAGCACCCTTATTCATTAAAGAGATTGTCCGGTTACATGGATTTCCTCGTTCGATTGTTTTGGATAGGGATAGTGTATTTTAGTCATTTTTGGGGGAGTTGTTCAAGCAATCCGGGACACAACTTCGCATGAGTTTAGCTTATCACCCTCAAACGGACGATCAATCGGAGGTGGTAAACCGTTGCTTGGAAACATACCTCCGTTGCTTTGTTAGTTCCCAGCCTCGGTAGTGGCCTAAATGGATTCCTTGGGTGGAATTTTGGTTTAATACTACGTTCAGCAGCTCTATTGTCATGACACCCTTCAAAGCATTATATGGCCAAGACCCCCTAGCTATCCTTCAACATTCTGAACATGGCTCAACGGTTGAAGAAGTGAACCAATAGTTACAAGACCGAAACATTATCCTTGACGAATTAAAAGAGAATTAGGTCAAAGTTCATAACCGAATGAAAACACTTTGCAGATACCAAACGGAGAGAAATCTGTTTAGATGTGGGGGATTCAGTCTATCTCAAGCTGCAACCTTACTGCCTTCGCTCCTTGGCTCTTTGTTACAATGAGAAGTTGAGTCCGAGATTCTACAGTCCCTTTGTGGTTATTGAAAAAATTGGTTTAGTGACTTACCGCCTGCAGCTTCCTTCCACTGCTCGGATTCACAATGTGTTTCATGTGTCCGAACTTAAGAAGACTACTTTCCCACCTCTGAATGTTCAACAGCTTCTAGATGCCCTTGATGAGGATTTGATTTTAGCTATTGAACTAGAGGAAGTGTTAAAGAAAAGACAGCTAATGAATGGCACTTGGGAGGTATTAATCAAATGAAAGGGGCTGCCAACTTATGAAAATACTTGGGAAGATTTCTCCACCATCAATGTTCAGTTTCCATCCTTTCACCTTGAGGAGAAATAAAGGTGTGAAAAAAGGATGAGGGGTGATTTGTCAGGCGGTGTGCATGAGTGTGAGTGTGGTATTAGGTTGATGAGAGAGTGACAAGTGGCAAGTGATGATTTGGCAAAGAGGTTGAATTCTGTTATGGTGAGAGGGTAAGAAGAATAAAAGGGAATGTCAGGGGTTGGCGAGGATTATCCAGAAAAGTAAAAAGGGAAAAGGGTTGGGGAGGTGCAGGCCCTCGAAGTCCAGCTAGGTTTCCTCTTCTCTTAGCAAAGTTACTGTTACTGTTATGGTTCATGTTTATCTTCATTTTGTGTTGAATTGTAGCTGTAGATGAATGTTAATGGAGTTGAGTTCTTGTAGTGTGTTATCGTTAATACAAAGGATTGAGGTTATTCAGTAGTGATTGTGTCTCTTGATTTATTCTGGTGTGATTACTTTGTTTTGGTGTTGCTGATAACTTTGATAGTTGACGATTGTGGATATAGAAGAGTCTGGGTTGTGGTGTTTTTGGTTGCTTATTGTAGGTGGTCTCTAACAGAGTGCTTCCTGGGCAGTCTATACTAAGGCTGTTATCTATCTTTACTGTATTTTTTTTCTTTTCAATAGCTATTTGAAACTGAGTTTGCAATTGGAATTACTGTAATCAGTAGAGAGGGGATATTGAAATAGAGAAGATAATATCATTTCAGCAAATAGTCTTTGTTTCGATTCATTGTTTGAGATTAAATACACAGCAGTCATTTCTTACTCTATCAAATTCACTTCATGAAATTCCTAGAATGTTGTAAAACAATGATCTCATGTAAAAATAAACTGCTCATAGTTATCAGTAGGCCAAAGTTGATGGTAAAATCAATAAAACAAAATAATTAAATTAAAACAACAACACTTGGAACTGATATTTAAAGCAGACTGTGTCTCTTATTTTGGATAGATTGACAGAAGCGGTACTTAAATAACTATCCAAAGATTTTAGAAAGAATAAAGTAATGCACACATATGTATATAGGTAGGTCTTCACTTATGCAGACATTCACATTTTTTAAGTTCACTCTACTCATGAATGCATGAGTTGATTCTAGAAACCATGAGTTGATTGGCTTGATCTGATGATTCACAAATTATCATTATTTGTTATAAAAGAAAAGGGTTACTGATTCTAACCCAATTATAGCAAAAATAAGAAACAGATTTAGAGTTTCAGTAATTGTTTATCACAAAGCCTACATAAGCAAACGGGCATCTCTAATGACCAATTAATGAAAGTGGAGGGTCAGCATATTCTGTGATTAATTATGACTGAATAATACTATTATTCTGCCTACTGTATTAAGATTTACAGAGTACTGGTACACTACAAATCAAAAGGCAAAGATTATTTAAGAATCAAGATGAAATGACTTACCGCCCAAAAAGATTCAAATACTTTAGGGGGATTATAGAGGATTGCCAGACCCAATCTTTCAGGGTAATGATTCTGCAAGACATTAGCTGTTTCTCGAGTCGCCTTCAATGATATGCTTGACATATTCCACCCTTGAAAATCAATAAGCCAAACCATTTGCTCCTTCTCAGAGTTCAAATGCATTATAGCATTTTCCATACAATATACCAAGTACTTGATCTGCGATTCGGTTGATTTTGTATTCTGACACCGTGAAATTGTTAAATTTATCATCATCATTTCCAATCATTAAAATCACAGTAGTAAAAAATAATAACAAAAAGAGATAAAGAACCATGTAGTAATACTGATGGAACTACCTGGAAACCTGGCCTCAAAATAAGAACTGCCCTTCCAAACTTGTCATAGTAATCCGCTCTATAAATTTTTCCAGTTTCAGCTTCTTGTGCAATGTCTTCCTAAAGCAAGGACAAAAGGTTTCTTTTACTGAGAGAACAATAGTGACAATATGAAACTATCCTAATCAAGAAGCAAGCAGTTGCGTCAAGACTGCAAAACACTAAGCCGCATCATTCACCTGTTTTAGATAAAATAAAAATCTAAAACAACACCTCAAACTCAAATAATAACTATAAATTCAGTTACAACTTTAGGCCCATTTGAGAAACAATTTATACTTTTTGTATATTGCCTTAATCATATTGCTTTCTCCCTGAAATAGCGGTTAACCATCTATATATAATGGAACACAGTTATTTAGGGAAATATCAAAACTATTTGAGAAACACTGGTCGCAGCAACAAGAAACCATTCAGTCAAACAATCAACCCAATAACTCAGTTATACTTTTTGAGCATATTGCCTTAATCATATTGCTCTCCCTGACATGGCAGTTAACCATCTATATATATAATGGAACACAGTTATTTTGGGAAATATCAATAACTATTTGAGAAACACTGGTCGCAGCAATAAGAAACCATTCAGTCAAACAATCAACCCAATAACTCAGTTACATTGAACTTCATTCCAACTAAAATTTAGTATCTTTCCATTTAATTTTCTTCCTTCAAGAAGCCAAATTAATTATGAAAAAACAAACAATTGCAAAGCATGAAACTCATACCCATCTTATATTCTGTGGCTTGTATTGCAGCCTCCACTTCAAGCTTTCTTCCAACATTTTGGTCGCCTTCTTTGTATTCCAATTCCTTGCTTTAAGATACCTTATTATCGATGCGTCAGAACAAAGGGCTGGAAGTTTATCAGCCTTAGTTCCCAACATTCTCCTAACATCATTGATCTGAATCAAACCAAACCAAACCAAATTAAACAACCTGTAAGAACTTCTTTCGTACAAGATTTTATTAATCTCCAATAAAATGCTCTCAAACAATGAGAATCTTTCACAAACTTTGTGCATACAACCAAAATAAGAAAAAAAAGAGAAATTAAAATATTCAAAAGAACTATAAAAATTAACCAAAAACTACCCAGGAAAATAAACCCTTACATGAATTAAAAAAAAATAATTTTAAAAGCACATTCATTCATCAAAATTATACCTTGGCTTGTTGTTCTTCAGGTGACAAAGATTTCTCAGCTACACTTTGTGGTCTTGACTTTCGACAAGACATTGTTTCAAATTTTTAATAAACTGGAAGGAATAAAAAGATATTAGAATATTAATCGTGTAAAATTAATTAAGTCTCAGCTCTTCTATAATTATTAAACAATTCCCATCATATATTCTTCATCATATTTCATTTATATCAAAAACAAGACAAGAAAATTCGCTGTAAAAACAATAATTCAAAAAACAAAATTCTCATAAGATTCCTCCTGTACATTGCTAATAATATAAAAATCTACCAATAAAAATATAAATAAAATGGAATTATCGAGAAGAATTTACCTTTTTTTTCTCAACGAGACGGACTCATTTTCCGTAGAAGATACACCAATCCAGAACTTAAATAAATAAAAAATAAATAAATTTATTTGAAATTTAAAATAAAAAATTATGGAAATAAAGAAAATAAAAATTTATTTGGTTATCCAAAGATTGAATTCAACGTGATCCTCTGAATGCGTGGTGTTCTAGAAACGATTTTGACCGGCAGATGGCAAAGCTAACAAACAAACCACACTTATCCAATGCTATTTTACTTATTTTCAGTTAAGATTTTGTTTTTTTTTTAATTTGAACAGTCGTCAGTCTTTTCTCTCACCAAACGACATGTCGTAGATTGGCCCATCGCTTATAGGTGTTTGGCAACGAAACTCTGGAAAATTATTCAATTGAATTTAAATATGTTGTAGTCATACTTGTACCAGACATAAAGTAAGTACTCCGGGTGCGTTTGATTGTGGATAATATTACATAATATAGATAATATTTATTAAATAGAGTGCATGACAATATTTGACTGTTATATAAAATAAGATTATTATAAATAAATTTTACGAATAATGTTTTTGGGGTAAATGCAGGAAATATTATTACCTAAGAGAGGGTGTTATTAAAACTTTCCCCTCTTAATCATATTTTGGTTTCAATTATGCGCTTAAACAGTATATTATTTTGGTGAAATTAGTTTTTTTTTATTAATAATTACAAAACGTCCAACCGTCTTAAAACTTTAATTTGTAATAAAATCACCCCCACTCACCCTAAGCCTAATATAATATTATTAATAAAAATAATATTATATTAATATTTAATAATAAAATAATATTTTATTAGTATTTAAATAATAATAAAAATAATATTATATTCCTTTTTAAATACTAATATAATATTATTAATAAAAATAATAATAAAAATAATGTTATATTAGTATTTAAATAATAAAAAAATTAATATTATATTAGTATTAAAACTAATATAATAATAATAATAATAATAATAATAATAATAATATATTAGTAGTTAAAAAAGAGGGCAATTTAGTAATCTAAATAACTTACCGACCAATTTATCCTCTTAAACAAGCATATCAATATAACATACTCACTCCCAACCAAACACATTTCGAGTCATATAATATTCTCAAACCAATGTAATATATCTTTCTGGTAAATTTATTACTAAGATAAAAAATATATATATATTATATGAACCAAACGCACCCTAGAGTTATCTTGGTCGTCCATTGACGTAATCTCCCCAGAAGATGATCCCCTCTTCTTCTGATTTAGGTGATTGGTTAGGACAAGAATTCCCACACAGAAAGAGTAAACTAGCATACAGTATTTAGTGATTGTTTGGGGGCCCAACGACTTACACTTACCCAAAGTTTGCCGTAAAGACAAATTGATACTCAAAAGGTTTGAAAATGACAAACAGATACTTTCTGTTATATTTTGTTAGGGATTTCCATTTACTAAAGGACAGTGTAATAATTTCATGTAAAATTGCAAAAAAATTTTAATTTTAAATATCGTTCTCGACTAATGGAGGAAAACTTCTTTTAAACTTGACACGTGTCCCTGACATTGACTTTACCAAAAAAAAAAGAGTAAACAAAAAGTCTTTTGCCTCTTTGTTGTTTGTCTCTGAAGGAGTTTGAGCAAATCAACGAGAAACCATCGTAGACGACCAGTGAAACGGAAACCGGCGACAGTGGAGGACAAGTTAAAATCGACGACAATGGCAGAGTGGGTTTCACTTAATGACAACGAACCCTAAATGGAGATGATAGAGAATCGTGGGGTAGCAGCGACGGTGGAGGACAACTGAACAAATATCAGCGTTATTAATGGTGGAGGACGACTATTAACAGTGGAGGATGACAAAAGAAACAACTAAATTTAGTCAAGCCAACTTTTAAACGACATCAATGAAACCAATTGAACTTAGAACGACAATCCAATAGGTGCGTTTTACGTTATGTCTCTCTCTCCCTCCCGGCCTCTCAAAACGGCAATCCAATGGGCGCGTTTTACGCTCTCCTGTTTAATTTCTAATCTCTGATTTGTGTGCTATCTTAAATCTTCTAATTAAGTTTTTAGCCGATCCGTTAATTTGAATATTCATTAATCTTGTTTTCATTGATTTTGATTGTGATTAGAATACTTTGAGTGTTAATTTATGGTTGATGTTTACATAGAACTTTCGAATCTAATTTATAAACTCAGTTGATGGACGAGTCTACAAGGTGAGCATGGAAGTGAAATTGCAATAAAGTGTGATTGGCATGATTTACAGTTTGGATTAAAGATAAATAGTTATAAGTTACTATTAATCTTTGCAATTTATGATTTATCAATGAAAATTGTTGTATTTATGTGCCAAATCGAAGTTTTATAAGTTGTGCATTCGATCAATTGCTAATATGTGAACACCTTTGCTTCTCCAATGAATAGTGGAGAATCTTGCTCAATACAACTTATTAGTGAGGATGGTACACATTCAATGATGCTTGATTTAAGCATTTTATTAAGGATGTAAAGCTTTTGTGAACAAATCTGTCAATTGAGAATTTGTGCTCACATGTGCAAGTGAAATGATTTTCTCTTCAACAAAGTCTCGAATGAAATAGTGCCTAATATCAATGTGCTTAGTTCTTGAGTGCTGCGCAAGATTTTTTGAAATGTTTATAGCAATAGTGTTATCTCATAACACAGTAACACAATCTTGAAAAATCACTAAGCATTTGTTTAAGCCGCAAAACTTAAGTGCAACAACTTTCTACCGCAATGTACTCTACTTCAGCAGGGGATAAAGAAATCGAATTCTGTTTCTTGCTATACCATGTCACCAGGTTGTTTCCAAGATAAAAATAGCCTCTTGAGGTGCTCTTTCTGTCATCAATGTTCCCAGCCCAATCAACAACATTGTAACCGACCAAGGTTAAATTAGAATCATTTGAAAACCACAATCCAAAATCACTTGTACCTAAAATGTATTTCATTATTCTTTTCATTGCTGTCAAATGAAATTCAATTGGATTAACTTGATATCTAGCACAAAAACTGACACTAAAATAGATATCAGGTCTACTAGTTGTGAGATACAAGAGACTCTCTATAATGCTTCTATACAATTTTGAATCAAAGTTTTTTCCATGTTCATCTTTGGACAATTTCAAAGTAGTGCTCATTGGTGTTTTAGCATGCTTATCATCTTTGGATAAACATTAATTGATTTTGATAAAAAAATATAGAGAGAATAATTAAATGAAGCTTACAGTAAGAGATGGAACCTTATAACATAAACACATAAATGATAAATAAAGATGAAATCTTATAAAGTAAACACAAAAATAATAAATAACAATTGAAGTTAGATAAATGATTCGACAACAACCTTTTTTACCTCAATTACTATGTTTATTCTCATTATCTCAATGATTATTAACTTATTTAAATGGTTATATGAGAACCATTTAATAACCCAACAGAGTGGGGAAATAAAAACGTCTTTTTCATGATATATGTAGAATTCAATACTATCAACAAAAAGGGAAAAAAACAAATACCATCAAAACTAAATATGAAAATTAATATAGCGTGAAAAAAAACCATCTACTTCACAGAAAACATAGGCGGTGGCTAACTTGAGCACACTTTTATTACAGAGTTGTTAACAGATGAAATATTTGTTTTCCTTTCTCATAACTGCATTTGAATTCGGTTTTATGGTACCAATCATCGTCGTTCATCATTAACAAACTTCGCCTAATAAAATGTTCTAATCCTTGTTGCAACCATGATTTTCCGGCTTCCATCTGTACTTCGGTAGAAGTTCTTTGATCTACTCGGTTTTTGATAGAAACATCATTCGCTTGATTCCATTCCAATACATGAATCTTTTCCCTTAAAATAACAGCAACAAACATTAATTGATTTTGATATTAAGATTGTGAAATGATATACTTACCGTATTGTTGAGACCAAGTAACATGATGTTGCAAGATGCGACCGACAATGTCATGGTGGAATGGTATCATATCACATAAATATATATAGATCTTTAATATGAAAGTGAAGCGTTTGTATTTATGAATGTGAAGGGATTAAACACATCCACCGAACATCAATCTATATATCTTCTTATTTGAATTAACAAAGTTTTAATAAGACCTTTGGGATGCCCAATAAATTATAATCACTATTTAATATCATATTGTTATTAATATGTGTCATTAATACTATCAATCTATATATTTTTTTATTTGAATTAACAAACTTTTAATTAGACCTTTGGGATACCCATAAGTATAATCACTATTTAATATCATATTGTTATTAATATGTGTCATTAATACTAACAAATATCAAACACCAATAACATTAAGCCACATGTAACCAAAAATCCTAGGAAGGGATCCAATTGGTAGAAAAAGACTTGTAACCCCTTGGGGTTATCCTGCACTTGGAAGAAGAAGTAGAAAAAGGAATAAATATAATGATAATTTGATTCTTCGCCGCCGTAGTAAATAGGAGAGAAAATCGAATTTCTTTCTTCGTTTTTACAATTTACAAA